>VDFB02010532.1:0-42464 GCA_007258455.2 Sequoia sempervirens
TGAGAGGATATTTGTATATGAGAGAACATAAAATAAATAAAATGGAATACTTCCAAATATAAGGACACAACAACAATTCACACAAACATGTGTTTTGTCAACTCACAACTAGTGAAATAGAGAAATACAAGATAGATTGAATTTAAATTTTAGAAATTCAAGAGTAAGACCTAGGACAAGTAAACAATAATGTGTATATAAAAAATTGTTATTTGAATATGTGATGTAATAAACATAAAATGTATGTAAAGATGTGCAAAAATAGATAAATCAAACTCAAAATTTTCTTTTTTAATTACATTAAACCATTCTCCCAGTATACACATAAAAATAAAGAAGAATAGACAAACTCTACCATTACAATATAAAAAAAAGCATTGCAAAAAATATATATATATATAAACATCTTTCTTTAACTTTTGGTATTAACTTGAATTACAAGACTGCTTAAAAAACATTTACTATGTATGTAATCGTAAATTTTCCCATTATAAATGAGAATTATAACATAGTTTGCAAGAACTCCTTTTATTTCATTTTACATATTATATAATGCATACAAAGAAATTCATCGCCAACAATTCACCGATGAAAATTCATCACTATGACAAATTCATCGTGGGGAAAATTCAACGCCATGACAAATTCATCGCCAAGTAAAATTTTTCATCATGAAAGCAATTAATCGGCCGTGAAAAATTAACCGCATTAATTTTTTTAATATATATTTCAAGAGTTTGAATTTTTTTTTAAAATAATTTTCACTTGTTACAATACAATTTTATTTTTTAAATATTTTTTATGTTTATTTTGATATTTACCGCCAGCAATTCACTGAAGCGGAAAATTAACCGCATTATTTTTTTTAATATATATTTCAAGAGTTTGAATTTTTTTTTTAAATAATTTTCACTTGTTACAATACAATTTTATTTTTTAAATATTTTTTATGTTTATTTTGATATGAAAATTATGCACTAATTTTCAAAAAAAGTTAAAAGAAAAATAAATTATTTACTTTAATTTCTACTTCAAATATTATTTTATTTTTCCATGTGTTTATTTATATATACAATTTTTTGTTTTTTGTGTTCCTTTATTTTATACAATAAACATAAAAAATATTTTAAAAAATATATATTATACAATATTGTATAATGAAACAATGGAAAAAAAATAAATTATATAAAATATTATATATACAATTTTTTATTTTTCTATGTGTTTCTTTGCACAAATATTAAAAATATATATTTTTCCATGTGTTTATTTATATTAAATTAATTTTTTTTTTTTTATTATCATAAATTTTCCATGTGTTTATTTATGATATTAAAATTAAGTTAATCGATTTATTTTTTATTTTTATTATCATAAAATATATTGATTTTTTATTTTTATTTTTATTATCATAAATCAAATTCTTAAATTTAATACATTATTTTTAATTATCATAAATCAAATTATTTTTAAAAAAAAAAAATCAATTGTTTTGAAATGTATATTAAAAAATATTAGCGGTTAATTTTCCACCTCGGGAATTGCTGGGTGAATTTTACTTGGCTGTGAATTCATCAAGACGCTTGAATTTTTCCACGGTGAATTGTTGGCGAAATTTTCCATCAGTGAATTGTTACATGAATTTTCCTAGAGCCATTATATACACGTGATAGAGATTGAGGCGATGCAAAGCACTTGAACTAATGCATTAGGTGGTCCGGCAGACAAATGGTCGGTTCATGCTCCCGTCGTGTCAGAGATGGAGCACGATATGGTCTCAAATTGGGACACCCTCTTAAATCTATCTTTGTCAGAGATGGAAGTTCGCCAATTTTGGAGGGTACTTCTTCTAGTTTCTTACAAGCGAACAAACTTAACAGATTGAGTGAGTGGAGTTTTCCTATAGTGGAGGGCAAGCTTTTCAATTTCATGCAATAACTTAAATCTAAATGTTTTAAAGAAGTAAGATTCCCAATGCTAGGAGGCAATTCTTTCAGTTCTAGAGAGCTGCCCCTCAATTCTGTTAAAGCGCTAAGTTCCCAAAAGCTGGGAGGAAAGGTTTCTAACTTGCAGCAGCCATCTAAATTCAAGAATTCCAAAGACCTTAATTTCCCGAAGCTTGAAGGCAATTCTCTTAAGTTAATACACTCTGTCAGATTCAAATGTTTTAGGGAACTCAGGTCTCCAAAACTTGAGGGCAATTCTTCCAATTTCTTACAGCTTGTTAATATCAACTCCTGTAAAGAACTTAATTGCCCAAACGATTTTGGCAGATTTCTCAAGGAATTCCCGCTACAAATGCTCAATCTACATAATGAACGCAGCTCACATACTTGCTCAGGCAGCTCCTGTATTTTATCCCATTCATCTAATATCAAAACCTTGAGACCAGTTAAATGATCCAGCTTTTCGGGTAATTTCTGTAGATATTTCAATTCTTTTAAATCCAATTCTTCCAAGGAAGAGTTTTCGATTATTTAGGTGGGCTTGGCTTCCTCGCAGTGAGATTGTGCAGTTGCTCTCATTACCCGTAGCTTCTTGGGCAGCTGCATCCATGTTGCCATTCTATTGTAAGGAACTTCTTCCATATATAAATAATCTATGAAAGAGAGAAAAATAGGTGGGGGACGTAGCGAGGACTTGCCTGATACAAAGTCACACCATCTTTAAAGACAGGGCCATGGAACACAGTCAATCGCTCAAGCGACTCTAAATTTGGTGGCCATAAAGCAGAAATGTCGCCGCCGAGTCGGAGAAATCTGAGTTCCTTAAATTTAGATGGTTTTTGGCCTGATCTTGAAACTTTTATCCGGCTTTCCAAACCCAGAATTCTCAACGAATTTTTCAATGAATATAACTGCTTCTCATCAACTTCATGCCCAGATTCAGATTCCTCCTTGCCGAGCCAAACTCCTTTAATTTGTTTGAGCTTCTGCAAAGGAAGAATATATTTCAATAAGGTTACTGAAGAGAGATGCAGCGATGTTTTTTAATCCTGTAGCTTTATACAAAATCAAACACATACCTCATTGTCATGTGCGACTTCCAGCCAGGACTGCACATCCATAATTCTGTTGCCTTGAGACATGGTTCGCCCTTTTGCTCGAATAATGTCATGGACAATCAACTCGTCTGCGTCGGACCTCTTCATCAACGCCGCCTCGTGGAGAAGCGTCATGTCCTCAGGTCCGACAATATACTCCACATCTTGACGCCTCCAGTTAACAAAGAAGCAGCAAATATCCAAAAACGCTTCTCGCGTAGATGCTTCCAGCTCATTATACACAGAATTCACAAGACGTTCGCTCAGATTTTCTCCTTTGATATCCTCTCCTGCCTCTAAAGCTTCAAGTATTTGGGTACATCTCTCTATTTTGTAGTTCTGCTTACGCAAACGAGCACCAACAATTTGTAACACTAACGGAATCCCTTAGCAAATCTTCAAGGCTTTTCTGAAGCTGTCTGTGTCTCTGTTGATTGTATTATGAAGATCACCTCTTAGCAAAATTTTGATTGCCTCTTCTTCGGGGAGAGTACCCACGCGATGCTCACGACGTTCAAGGCCGGCGTCTATGAGCATATCCGTGACACTCAGATTTCTAGTTGTAACCACTATTCTGCTCCTCTTCGGAAGGCCTGTTAAGCTTTTTGGGAGAAGCTCGCGCAAGTCTTCTGCGCGAAGAGCATTGTCGATAAAGAGAAATACCGGCTTGTTTCTTTCGACTTGGAAAGCGCTGGTGAGATGATCTCGACCCTCTGCACTGTTTCTCAATGTTACATTCCTGTCATAAGTATATGCTTGTAAGGCGTCTTTCAATATTTGCTGCTGCATACCTTTTATGTCATTCCTGGAGCGGTTTTCTTTGATTTCGACTCCTGAATAGTTGTGATCTGTTAGATCTAAGTCCGCAATAACAGCGGTAGCGAGCGTGGTCTTTCCTATGCCCCCAAATCCATAAATAACTACAGCCAATGGGGATTCTTTTTCAGTTTTCATGTCGAGCAACATTATTACTTGTTTCTTCTGCTCTTGGAAGCCAACTGCCCATGAGACCCCAGAAGAATTACGCTAATAACAACATATGTAAATTGTGATGCAAACATGACTTGTAAATATAGTTGAAAAGTTTGGAAATAGAGAGTTTCTATATATTTACCTGCATAATCTGGATAAATGGGCTGCCATGGAGGGAAGGCAACAGGCTGCTGATGATGTATTTGTATTGCTACTCTCAATGTAAGATCTTGGTACAATTGATTTACTTTCGATTGTAGAGTAGCCAATCTTTTGGAGTCCACAGAAGCCTCCAAAAACCTGCAGTAGGGACAATTTCTAATCACAATAACCATGTATAAAGGACGATACCACTAATAGAACTCACATTAAATTCAAATATTTAACCATTATAGACATTTTACCGGAAAAGTGTTCTGGATTTTATTTGAGAAGCGCACATCATGGATCCTTCCACGATCAATGTAATCGCCTCACTCAAAGTCTGGTCTTCTTGTGGCATATCATACTTCAACTTTCTTATATGCCCAGCAAGCTTAACCATTTGTCTTAATAGTTCTATGCATTCAATCCGGTTTTCATAGATTTGATCAATCTGGTCTAGCAAGAAAGCTACAACCGCTAACCCTCCTACCACCCAATGGACCTTCCCCTCGCTTTCCAATATTTCTGCTATAACTTGTCTGTTTCCTTCGTCTCCCTGCAAATAGAATCAGCGTTAATTCCAACTCCTTCAAATAGTTTCAATATACTGTTAACTAATCTTAAATTCAGAATGAAATTAAACAACAATTACCTTCTCCAGCTGAGTATGCTTATTCACAAATTCGAGGAATACAGATCCACTTAGGAGAAAGGAAGTCCATAATGAATTTGTTCTACCATTCGGTGTATCAGAAAGAGTTTCTGAACTAGTGCTTCTCTTTAACGTCTTTTCTTCTTTTGACTGCATTTACAAACAGGACAATGAGTCAAACGCAAAAAGAAATGAACATTTCTTATGATTACGGTTGAAAGTGAATCACAGACTAACCCGGCTGTTTTCAAGATACTCCAAGAGCTTGTTGATAAGATCAATCAAATCATCAACGTCGCCTGCATTTTTTACAGTTTCAAAAAGGCTGATACAGTTTTCAACCGTCGGTAGCGGCAGCTGACGCGACGGCGGCTCCATAGGTGGCGGCTGAGCAAGTGAGGGTGTTTCATCAGGAGGCGACGAAAGCTTAACAGGCGCGGCTCGCTGAACAGGTGGTAGTGGCTGATTAATGGGCGCGGGAGGAGGCGTCTGAGTTGACAGTAGTGGCTGAACAGGTGGCGGTTGAAATGGTGGCTGCGAAGGTTCAACGGACGGTGGCGACAGTAGCTCAGGAAGCGCTGGAGGCTGAACAAGTCTTTCCGTCTCAACAAGCGTCGGTGGCTGAACATGTTCAGGTTGAAAAGGTGGCTGCAAAGGATTAATGGGCGCTGCAGGTGGAAGCGGAGGAAAAGTCGGAGTCGGGGACGGGGGCGGGGCCGTGCCCGGGATTGGAGGCGTGGGCTGGGGTTCCGCCTGGGCTGGGGGCGCGGGCTGGGGTGCGGGCTGGGTCGGGGGCTGCTCATTTTCATTTGGTGGGGGCTGCTCAGTTTCAATGGACGTTCCGCTTTGGTTTTCTTCCTGAGGTTTCTTTCCGAAACAGGAACCCATGGTAAATGCAAGCAAGATTAAACGATGTTTCTCAAGTAAACGTTGAATGCTTTATAGGCAGTATATCTCGTTACATTCTATATATTTTATTTCGTTTACGTGTTGTTTGGATTTGGGATAAGTTCTTCATTTTTTTATTCATAATTGAGGTGGCTTTGGCAGCTGTCGAAAGAATATTGTGGAGCATATTGAGGACGCTTTTCAGAGCTGTAATAAGCATAGCATAAGCCTTAAATAACAGTATATGCCGGGAAAGAACATTATGCTTCCGTGCTCTTGCATTGTTGGGATGCTTAAATTTTTGGAATTGAATATTAAAAGTTATTAAAGTGGAGTTGTTTAATCAATCGAATATAATTAATGAGACTAAGAGATTGTTTATTGATCAGGCTATTCGTTAAGAGGACCAAATTATGAGGTCTCAGATCTGAGCAATTATAAAACATGATTGTGGGAATAAAAGCATCTAAGGAAAATTATTTATTTTAAGTGCTCATGTTAAATTATTTATATTATATTTTAAATAAATATTATATTAATATTTTTATAATTTTATGAAACAATTATTTTATTTTTAAAATATAAAAAAAATTGATTATTTTATTTTATTTATAAATTTATTTTATGATTTTCAAAAATTTAAATGAAAATAAATTAGATTAGTGTATTAATTTATTAAATATGTCAAAATAATAGATTAGTGGTGATAATAAAAAGTCTTAGGGAAAAAAAAATTTCATAAAAATGCTGGGTGTTGTAATCTGAATGCGTAAAGGAAAATTTAAATTTTCCTAGAGCTTTAATTTTAAATTTGTCAGAATGCAAACATAGTATATAAATTAACTCAAATTAATGGTTTTCGACAAATTTATGGGTATTTCACTCTTGGCTCAAAATTGAATAACTATATTATTGCTTTTTAATCTAGATTATTTTGGGCCTAGAAGTAGGACCTCTATGTTTACGTGTTGCCTCAAGTTATATATAAGTTTTATATCTATATCTACGTAGAATATACTTCTCTAGATTAGTTGCATGTTTGTGGATCTATCATTCGATTCTTAGATCTAATTGTATAACTTGTGTAATCCTACTCTTAGATTCCTAACTTACTTGGCGTATTCTTTGCTATGAAGACTTATGATATTTAAAAGTCTCCTTAGCTAGCTACCAAATCATGAAGACGCAAGTCCTCATAGGCCAACATCCTAAAATATTAGTTTTATGGTTGTTCTAGTGATCGAAGACAACAAGCTTTAATCGTGAAAAAGAGCATCCTAAGATGATTAAGCATATTTTTTTTTAGTGCACAACATTGAAAATGTTCTTCTAATAATTTCTCCTGAAAACCCTTAACAGCAGGCAATTTGCATCTAAGAGGATGTGAAATGAATAAAATTTTAGTGCTCCAAATATAAAGGGTACAAAATAAAATTCAATTCAGTATTGGTCAAACTACAATTGTTAGTGAAATGAATAGATTCAAGCCAAATTAAATTTAAAATTTAAACATTCAAGTGCTAGAACTAGGAGAAATAAACAATAATGTATGTACAAAAGAATGGATACTTGAATGTATGATGTAATAAATGTAAAATGTAATAGAAGATGTACACAAAAGAATAACGCAAATTCAAAATTTAAAATTGTAATTACATTAAACCATTCTTTCAAAATAAACATAAAAAATAAATAAAAATTAACATATACAAATTCCACCATTACAGTAAAAAATTGCAAAAAAAATAAAACATAGACATCCGTTTAAACATTTTACATGAACTTGAATTTAAAAATTCTTACAAAATCTGAAAACTTATCTTGTATTTAATAATACAAATCAATTTAGAATTTAAAAAAACAAATTAATTGAGTATGCAACAAGATATTACCAGATCAAATTTTGCCCGTCATAAATGTGAATTATAATATAGTTTACGCGAAGTCCTCGTATTTAATTTTCTACGGTATAAGCAGATGCGCTTACATAATATATGCACATAATAGAGATTGATGTGATACAAAGTACTTGAACTATTGCATAAGGTGGCCCAGCAGAAAAATGGTAGGTCCCTGTGTCTTTCGTGTCAGGGAAGGAGCTCGATATGCTCTCAACTTGCGACATCCTCTTAAATCTTAGTGAGAGATGGAAGTTCCCCAATGTTGGAAGGTACTTCTTCTAATTTCTTACAGGCAAATAAACTCAACACATTGAGTGACTCGAGTTTTCCTATAGTGAAGGGCAAGCTTTTCAATTTCATGCAATAACTTAAATCTAAATGTCGTAAAGAAGTAAGCTGCCCAATGCTAGGAGACAATTCTTTCAGTTCCAGAGAGCTGCACCTCAATTCTGTTAAAGAGCTAAGTTCCCAAAAGCTGGGAGGAAAGGTTTCCAACTTGCAGCAGCCATCTAAATTCAAGACCTCCAAAGACCTTAATTTCCCGAAGCTCAAAGGAAATTCCTTTTAAGCTAACACAGTCTGCTAAACTCAAATATTTCAGCGAACTCAGATCTCCAAAAGTGGAGGGCAATTCTTCCAGCTCCTTACAGCTTGTCAATATCAACTCCTGTAAAAAACTTAATTGCCCAAACGAGTTTAGCAGATTTCTCAAGGAATTCCCACCACAAATGCTCAATCTGCATAATGAACGCAGCCCACATACCTGCTCAGGCAGCTCTTGCATTTTATCCCATTCATCTAATATCAAAACCTTGAGGCTAGTTAAGTGATCCAGCTTTTTAGGTAACTTCTGTAGACTTTTCAATTCTTTTAAATCCAATTCTTCTAAGAGTTTGGGACTATTTTAGTGGGCTTGGATTCCTCGCATTGAGACTGTGTAGTGGCTCTCATTACCCGTAGCTTCTTGGGCAGCTGCATCCATGTTGTCATTCTATTGTAAGGAATTTCCTCCATATATAAAAAATCTATGGAAGTTAGAAAAAAAGATGGGAGAAGTAGCGAGGACTTGCCTGATACAAAGTCACACCATCTTTAAAGACAGGGCCATGGAACACGGTCAATCGCTCAAGCGACTCTAGATTCGATGGCCATAAAGCAGAAATGTCACCGCCCAGTCGGAGAATTCTGAGCTCCTTAAATTTAGATGGTTTTTGGCTTGGTCCTGACACTTTCATCTGGCTTTCCAAACTCAGAACTCTCAACGAATTTTTCAATGAATGTAATTGCTTCTCATCAACCTCATGGCCATATTTAGATTCCTTCCCGCCAAGCCAAACTCCTTTAATTTGGTCGAGTTTCTGCCAAAAAAAATACAATTAAGCTGATAAACGGAGATGCAGCGAAACTTTACAATTCTGTAGCGTTATACAAAATCAAGCACATACCTCACTGTCATGTGCGACTTCCAACCAGGGCTGCATATCCATAATTCTACTGCGTTTAGACAAGCTTCGCCCTTTTCCTCGGATAATTTCATGGACAATCAACTCGTCTCTGTCGGACGTCTTCACCAATGCCGCCTCGTGGAGAAGTGTGACGTCCTCAGCTCCGACAATGTACTCCACATCGCCACCACTCCAGTTAACAAAGAAGCAGCAAATATCCAAAAATGCTTCCCGCGTAGATGATTCAAGCTCATTATAGACAAAATTTCCAAGACGTTGGCTCAGATTTTCTCCTTTGATATCCTCTCCTGTCTCTAAAGCTTCAAATATTTGGGTACATCTCTCTATTTTGTAGCTCTGCTTACGCAAACGAGCACCAACAATTTGTAACACCAACGGAATCCCATCACAAATCTGCAGGGTTTTTCTCAAGCTGTCTGCATCTCTGTTGATTGTATTATCAAGATCATCCCTGAGCAAAAATTTGATTGCTTCTTGGTCGGGGAGAGTACCCGCACGATGCTCACGACGTTCCAGGCCGGCGTCTATGAGCATATCCGTGACACCCAGATTTCGAGTTGTGACCACTATTCTTCTCCGCTTCGGAAGGCCTGTTAAGCGTTTTGGGAGAAGCTCGCGCAAGTCTTCTACGCGAAGAGCATTGTCGATAAAGAGAAATACGGGCTTGTTTTTTTTACTTGAAAAGCGCAGGTGAGATGATCCCGACCCTCTGCACTATTTCTCAATGTTATGTTCCTGTCATAAGTATATGCTGGGAAGGCGTCTTTCAATATTTGATGCTGCACACATTTATTGTCATTCCTGGAGCGGTCTCTTTGATTTCGATGCCTGAGTAGTTGTGATCTGTGAGATCTAAGCCCGCAATAACAACTGTAGCGAGCGTGGTCTTTCCTATACCTCCAAATCCATAAATAACTACAGCCAACGAGGATTCCTTTTTTTTTTCATGTCCAACAACTTTATAACTTCGTTCTTCTGCTCTTGGATGCCAACTGCCATGAGGGCCACATAAAAATATTACGCTAATAACAACATATGTAAATGGTGAAGCAAACATGACATGTAAATATAGTTGAAAAGTCTAGAAATAAAAATTTATATATGTTTACCTGCATAATCTGGATAAATGGGCTTCCATGGAGGGAAGGCAACAGGCTGCTGATGTTGTATTTGTATTGCTACTCTCAATGTAAGATCTTGATATACTTGATGTATTTTCGATTGTAGAGTAGCCAAGCTTTTGGAGTCCACGGAAGCCTTCAAAAACCTGCAATTTAGGGACAATGTTAATCACAATAACCATGCATAAATGATGATAACTTTAATAGAATTTACATTAAATTCTTATATTTAACCGTTGTAGACATTTTACCGGAAAAGTGCTCTAGACTTTAATTGAGAAGCGCACATCATGGATCCTTCAACAATCAATGTAATCGCCTCACTCAATATCTTTTCTTCTTGTGGCATATCATACTTCAACTTTCTTATATGCCCACCAAGCTTGGCCATTTGTCTTAGGAGCTCTATGCATTCAATCCGGTTTTCAGAGATTTGACCAATCTGGTCTAGCAAGAAAGCTACAACCGCTAACCCTGCTACCACCCAATGCACCTTCCCCACACTTTGCAATATTTGTGCTACAACTTTTCTGTTTCCTTCGTCTCCCTATAAATACAACCACCATTAATTCCAACTCTATTCAAACAATTCAACATACTGTTAACTAATCATGAATTCAGAATGACATCAAACAACAATTACCTTCTCCAACTGAATATGCTTATTCACAAATTCAAGGAATACAGACCCACTTAGGAGAAAGGATGTCCATAATGAATTTGCTCTACCGTTCACTGTATCAGAAAACGTTTCTGAACTAATGCTTCTCTTTAATGTCTTTTCTTCTTTTGACTACATTTACAATCAGGAAAATTAGTAAAACGCAAAAAGACATGAACATTTCTTACGATTACGATCGAAGCTGACTCACAGACTAACCTTGTTCACCAGAGACTCCAAGAGCTTGTTAATGAGATCGACCAAATAATCAACGTCGCCCGCATTGCTGACCTTTTGAAAATGGCTGATACAGTTGTCCACCGTGGGTAGCGGCAGCTGCATAGTTGGCGGCTGTCCAGGTGATGGTGGCTGAGCAGCAGATGGTGAAAGCTTAACGGGGGACGGCGGCGGCGGCGGCTGAGCAACCGGGTCAGGCGTGGGTGGCTGAACAGGTGGTGGTGGCTGATTAACTGGCGCAGGAGGCGGCGGCGTAAGCTGGGACGAGGACGGGGCCTGGGGCTGGGGCTCCTTGGACGGGCAGCAGCCCATGGTAAATGCAAGTGAGATAAGATGATGTTCGGACGCTAGTATTCAGTACTTTATAGGATCCCTATATATACATTGTATATATTTACTTTGTTTACATGTGTTTTTTTTTCCGCTAAAGTTATTCTTCATTATTTGGTTCTATAATTGAGGTCGCTTTGACAGCTGTCGAACAAAATTGAGGAGCATATTGGGTTTTCACAGCTGTAATAAGGATAACAGATAAGCCTTAAATAACAGTATATTCCCCGGCAAAACAGTATGCTTTTTAACTCTTGCGTTGTTCGATAAAAAACAACTATGTTTTCAAATTATTGGAATTGAATATTAAAAAGTTATTAAAGTGTCGTTAAAATTGATTAGACTATTCATTAAAGAGGACAAAATTTATAAGGTCCCAGATCTCAGCAATTATAAAAGATGATTGTGGGAATAAAAGCATCGAAGGGAAATTAACTCCACCCTCTTATAATATTTAACTTTCATTTAATAAAATAATTAATCGATAGATATTTTAAATATATTAATTTAAAATAGATACTTAGATATTAAGTTTAAAGTGATCATATTAAATTATTTATTTTATATTTTAATTGTATAATTGTATAAATATTCTTAAAATATATAAACTTTCAAATATTTTATTTTTATTTGAAAACTTATTCTATGATTTTCAAAAAGTAAATAAAAATAAAAATAGATTGGTAATATTAATTTACTAAATATATCAAAATAAAATAATTCTTAAATAAAAAAACACAATTCTATATATAAAAATAAAGATAAATAGTGTAAATAAAAAAATTGAAGATTGATATCTCTTCAAATGTCTATTTAAACTTAATACAAATGCACAAATTTATTTTGTTTACTATTCTAAATTTTAATTTCATCTAAGAATTATTTTCGTTTATCTACACTGTTTTTTTACAGTAAAGTTTTGTTTTTCTTTTGAAAAAGCCACAATTCATTATTTTTATTTTTTATTTATTTACTTTGGAAAATCTCCTAAATCTATCATTTATAGACATTAATTTATATTTTAGAAAAAAATGACATCTTTATATTTTTTTTTAAATGTTGGTTCTAAATAGTTTTTTTCTAATTTTCTTTCATGGTGACGATAAAATGTATGAAACATATTATAATAGAGAATTGAAATAGAAATAATAATTAAAATAAAGTGTATTGTTAACTATAGAGAGAGGAAGATTAATTTGACTTTAAGATTACTTTTTTGCAATGAATATGTAATGTGAAATCTTTAACGATGAAGACTTCTGATCAACTCCAAAATGTGTAACTTACTATAAAATATGACCTTAAAATCTATTATACATCCCTAAATTATGATGAATATGTTGTATTGATTATATGGACATGATTACATATCTTTATTTCTTCTCTATTTCTCCAATCTTATGTATCTTACACATCACACACTCTTTATATTGCATTATATATCCTATCTTATATATGTGATATCTTACAATGCTATTATAAATTTTTGAGTTGTAAAGACATGTTAAAAGACTCAATCTCATAATAATGTGAACATCTAAAATTACAACAAATCATTTAATCTACCTTTAATCTATTTTTTTGATCATATGGTGACCTTCATTCAACTCAATCATTGGGAGTTTAATCATCACAAACTTATCCTTTCATTCCCTTGCAAGTTTTGATTATTACCTAAGTCTCTAAGCTACCTTTATACGATACCAACCTAGCATAAATAGATCCATCCACCCTTTTAGAATTATAAATAAATCAATCAAATTCTAATGTCAACTTTATTCCTATCATTATCTCCTCATAAATTTCTATGTCTTATCTTCAAGACATGTCACCTCCTTTTTCCCACTCCATGCCAAATAAAAGAATAGATAGTTGATAGGGCTATATCCTCCAATATTTCCTTATCACTTTATTCTATCTCCATGTACCAATGTTTTCCTATTACTATGTTTTTATCTTTGATCCATTTACTAATGCTTCCTCAAAATTTATTTGTTTAAAAGCTCCAAAATACCTAAAATCTTACAATCTAAGAGAACACACCATTATAAATAATATTCAACTATGAATGAGTATTTCTCTATTGAATAGTATATTTTCATAGCAATCACACATGTATCATAGCATCAATGTATGAATTATCTACCTCAACTAAGGTAGAAGGTTATTAGGAGGATCATAAATTATCATTTTCTTTGCACTAACTTAATAATTTTTTTATAAAGTTAACAAGTTATGTAAGGTCCAATCTTGTAGAATTTAATTTTCTAAAATATATAGTTGAGTATTTAATGCTTCAATAGAAGTTGTCCAACTTGAACAATATTTATAAAGCTAACAATGTTATTACAAGTGTCCACATAATTTAATTATCCACTAGCCTCCTTTTTACCATTTACCCATTTTTCTTTGGCTTCACTCAAATTTCTCTTCTAATAATATTTGATAGTTTGCAATTTCATTATCTCCATGTGAACTTTTTCCAGTCCCTAATTTTTACTAATATGATCTAGACTATCCCTCCCAAACTTATTAGTATACCTAACTTGTGTTCTATCACATGCCAAGTCTTTGGTTACATAATTTTGATATTATATTATCTAGAAAACTAAATTAGACCTTGGATCTTTGACATGTGTTAATCTATGAGTGATGTTTATAGATGTTAGCTAGATGTATTTTGAATTTGATGCATATGTTAGATTATATGATGATGTAATGCACATTCTTTGTTTTAATTATAGTTTATGGGATAACTCTATTAATGAAAATTCTAGGGAAAATGAGTGCAGGTTCATATTCAAAAGGTGAGAATATGGTCAAGGTAGGGGTGTTGAGACAATTGGCATTGATGAATATGATGGAAATCCAATGCACACACATACATTCACATAGTTACATCCACATTTTATATTGCATTCCAAATTACATTGTGTTATGATGGATATGTCATTGTTTGAATATTATGATTAGACTAAAGATTATTATTTAGGATTACTAGGATTTGAAATATAAATAATTTGGTAAATAAAAAATTATGTCATATGGTATTTTGTTTGCAAAGATTAAAATGATTGATTAAGAAAGTAAAAGAGTTTTTAATAAATTTTATAAATTATATTATAATAATATAATATTATTATTAATATATATTAATATTATAATATATTATTATTATTAATTTTTGATGCGTAAAGGTAATTTATATTAATATCAAAAAGAGAATTATAGCTTCTGCAAGAAGATACCAAAATGTAGTATCTTTACTACCATGACCATTAACCGAAGACTACCCCTAATATACTTCCACAACCATTCCCTAAACAAACAATTACAGGGCAGCCCATGAACCATACCCAAAACTAAAAACAAAAATTGTTGAGTACTTATGACCCTATTACACTAAACATCCAACACACTATACATTATCATTTAGGCTAGAAATTGAAACATACTATTTTGAAACCATAGTGAATGCTTAAACAAAGGTCAAACCCACAATTACTAGTGATCAAATCAACCCATGGGCACAAGCAAATGACTAGAATTCTGGTACCTAATTGAATTGACCCCGCACTAGCACTAGCTGCAGTGATTTTTTCAAATACTTCACCCCAACCTCAACAAACTACCTATGCTCGATGAGTGCCATCCCCTTGAGATCGAGTAAGAATGGGTAGTACTTGATAATCTCCCTAAAGTCTTGTAATAGGTGCATATCTCTTGGACGAGGAGCTCCAACCCCCAGTGTGGCCACATAAAGAATTTCCTTCAACCCAACCAACAAATTAGCCTTGAACAATTTCCTTGCCAATGTCTCTACCACGGCTTTAGGAGTGCTAATGTCTAGCAGAACTGCTAGGAACTAAGAAACAATATTTGTGTCAACATGGTAAGCTTTATAGTCCTCCATAAAACCATTGTTGAGAATGATTTTAACTGCCACTAGAGTTAGGGAATCATCGTTGAGAAGTATCTATTTCAACCTTTGGTTCCTCACCTTGCCTTTGAAGGTCATTTTTTGCACTGTGCTTTCCAACTGAATGGACGTATCAGCCCCAATACTCATGAGAGTCTCTAAAGACATGAGCACAATAAAGCTTGATCAACCAACCATTTCATCACCAAAACTAAAAACACCCCTATGCCTTGCAATCATTCCTCAAAAATAATATTATAGCCAGATTAAAATCATTTTTAAGGCATCCCGAACAAGTTTGTGAATGATTGTCTGCATAGCCAGCCTATTATTAATGTCCATCCTCCATCTCGCATATGCAGAGGCTGAAACATGATTACCTGTATCCATGTGAAGTGACTTGCCACCCTCGTGAAATGGATATCGTATGGATCGTTAACAGATTTGTGAAAATGAAACATTTATTTGATTTGACATCAAATATTTTTTACTCTAGTGAATGATGCCACCTAAGTTAACCAAAAACTTGAATTAATAAGTTGGACTCCATGTATGATTATCCACGTTTTTGTAACTATCCACCCTGGCAAACTCGACAAAACCCTTCTCACCAATGCAAATATGAAATGTCTACCACCCACGCCAATTCAAAAGAGTCTATAACCGTTGAAAATCAACCTGCCAAGCATAGCCAAAATGACATCATCGAGCTCTGCTTTCCACAATGATGTTTGTGGAAAGCACAAATATATAAATTGCAATCCATCGAAAGTTGACCCAAAACAAGAGGATAAAACATGACCCAATAACCATCGATGAAGATCTTGACTTACACCTAGAATTTCCACAATTGAAAGTGTGGAAAGTCACCCACCCTACAACCCACTAATATAATATTATTAATAATATATAAATAAAGATATAAAATAAAGCTTATTAATAAAATATATAAATAATTATAAATTTGAATCAAGCATGGTTACTATTGCTAAAGTCTAACTAATTAAGTTGTTATTAAAAATACAAATAGTTTAAAAGATTGCAAAAGTCTGCATGAATATTAATAATAAAAAGAAAATAACTAAGTTTAATTCCCATGGGTATTATAAAAAGAGATGGAAATTAAAACTAAAATAATTTTAAATAAATTGTATGATTGTTACTATTAAAAAAAGTAAAAACTAAATAAAAATATGTTTAACTCTTAAATTGAAAGTAAATTAAATAAATTTTATAGTAAAGAAAACAAGAAATAATTTCATGCATATAGGAGTTCAAAACTGGTTTTAAACTAAAATTGTATGAAAGGTCATAAGTTCAAAATACCAATCTAAAATAAAAAAATTGGAGTAATCATAGATGTAAGAAAATGCCAAACTACAGAGGATTTATTTTAAGGGGAAGATTGCATCAATTGGCAAGGGGATGACTTTTGGAAGGAGTAGAGGAGATTGGGTAGATTGAAGAATTCATACAACTAATTTGCATTGGGAAGAGCTCTAAAGTTTTCGTCAAGCTAGACATCTACTCATCTAGGTTAGTTTTGTAAATTGAATTGGTCTGATTTAAACTAATGCATGAATGGATTACTACTAGACTGTAACCATATCAATGTTCGTAGATTAAAGTCTAGATTAAAATAAATCCTAAAAACCCTTTCAAATCTTACGAAGTAGTTGAGAGTCTAAATACATGAATGGGTATTGTCAGAGACTATTTTTCCTATAAAGCTAGAATAGAGAATCAATCCACGACTTAGTCTTATGCTACAAAATTTTAAACATTCTGAGCTGGTGTATCTATAATTCTTTTGAAGCATCTACAAGATTTCCATCCTTCCTATATGTCTCATTATTGTAAGAACATGATAGGATTTAGTCATTAATGACCACCAAACCAAATAGCTAATGGGTGATCCCACAATAGTGGTTTACAATTTTTGGCCAAACTGAATACTGAAATAATTTTTTTTAACTAAATCTTGACTTTCGGGCACCTATAGCGGCTAAACCATGAGGAATTTGAAGATGATGCAAACTAGAGTTTTGTGAAATTTTGTCTATAGATTCTAAATATATTTTTTTCAAAATTTTTGGAATCATATTACACTTTTTCCATCTCCCTCGAAAACTAGTTTTTCTCAGAAAATAACATTTTAAAAAAGTGACGCTCACCGTATAACACAACTTTTTTTTCATGAAGGATAAAATTCTAATTCTTTCAAATTTAGATTCATAACTCTGATATCTAGTGCTTCCACTTGGTTAGATATTTTTTTATTCAATAATTTTTCTTTAATCAAGTTTTGAATTCAAACCAATTATAATTGAGACATAGTGTGTATTATAGCATAACTTTTTTTGTATGTATTGAAATTCATTTTTTTTCTTTGTTGGATCAAGGACTTCAATATCTGGTGCACTAATATTTTTAATTTTTTCTTTTAATAATCTTCTATTTTTTCCACATGCGAGCGGGATAGCTTGATTTTTGGTGAAACCACCATTCGAGAAATAAAAATAAATATAATAATAAAATTAAAATTATTTAAAATTATACTTTTGGGAAGCTTATAATAAGGACTACATACTTACAAAAATAAATTTTAAATGAATTCATTGATCCCCTAAAAGGTAAATCAAAAGTGGGTTTTATTAGCATTTTGATAGGTGTAAAGGAGACTCTATTATAGGTATGGTTTAAAACTAGCGGGGTTCTATCCAAGGGGGTTTGATTTAAGGTAGTTTGATAAAACCCTCTTCAATTGGAATTCTTTAAATGGAACCTTTTAAGGCTTAAATCATTATATTTTCTAAAAATATGTGATTTCAGCAAAAAATCAGTTCCTCCCAAAAATTGTAAACCAGCTTTGTGGGATCACCCTAATTCATTTTCTTTCAGAATAAAGAAAAGGGATTTTTTTCAAAGAAATAACAATTATGTATTTAAAGCACACCATTCTTAACCCAAAAGAAACCAAACTCACAATATGTTATAAGTTAAATATACTATGTAAAGAACATATACAAAGATAATTGCACCATACAACTTGTCTAGAAGAAATAACTAGTCACAATTTCATAGTAAAGATAACCAAAAAAAATTGCATAGTCACAGTTGTATATATATATATATATACACTCCCACGTACACCCAATTTAAGTTCCACAATTTAAACAATCATCTTTGCATATCAATTAAATGTAAATTCATATTGTAAGAACATAAAATTTTCATAGGAAGAATAGGGGAGAGGGGCCTACAGTGGAGCACCCTAACTTCGTGTTTCTTAAAATCCTATGTGGAAATTTCAAATCACCTCAAATTTTGTACAATAGTTTATTTGACAACTTACGTGCTTCTATATTTCATTTTAGGGTCACATCAACATGCGTTTTGTTGAGGTATCCAAAAGGTCCAAAAAAAAGTGAGACCGACAATGGTACACTAAGTCATGTTTTACTGGTGCACTGATGTGGCATCACATGATTTGTCATTTTGTGTACTTAATGGATAAAAAGTGTTTTACAATAGGATATTAAGGTGCTTCACTATAAGACCCACTAAGGACTACTTTTATCCCCAATATTGGACCCTGCTCCATTATGGGCCCCTCTCCCCTAGTCCCTCTAATTATGTGTGAGTTCTTTTTTGCACTTATAAAAAACTCATGTTACCACCAAAATAATGATAACCATGTGAAAAAATTGTTTATCATCTTCCAACCAATTTTTTTTTTTATGAACTTCAATTCAAATTTGAATTATTCTATGAAGAAAATTAATTAAGTGTTTATATATGAATTGTGTTGTCTTGACTGTTTTCCCCTCTCGCATGAGGCTCTTGTCCAAATCTACTTGATTTGGCTTAAATTCCTTACCCAAAATTCCATAAAAAATATATGTATTAAATTGATATGTTTATGAATGTGTGGGGAGTAGGTGTCATTTGCATTGATGTGGCTATTTTGCATTAAACTAATTCTTCCTTCTTGCTCATAATATGTTATTATATTTTATGAATTTATTACCATCACAAATGAAACATTGCAAAATATGTAAAAGTTTAACTCAAGATATTTAGGATGAGGACTAAATAAAAGATATTTAGTGTTAGGCTCTTAGAAATATATGTATACATATGAATGACTTTTTGATTTTATTAATGTAGTGTTAATGAATTTATGGATTTGGTACAACATAATATTTGTCCTATTTATTAAAAATATTATGGATAATTATTTTATTGTTATCAAGTAGCATGTTTGTTATGAATAAATTATTAGTCACTTTCTATTATGATTTGCTCATTAGTTAATGCAAATATCTCCAAATGATTTCTGCATTTTGTTTCCCTATTCACTAGCTTTCTATAGCATATTGAATTTTTGAATTTCATTAAAAAAAAAAAGGTATTGGAATTTTACTAAAATTGTGTTAATCTATTTTTTGTGAATTTTAAGTTGTAAATTGTAAATGTTTTTAAATTATTAGTTATGAATGTAAAGTTGGAATAATAAAAGGTGTATATAATCATCTAAAAACAATAATTTAGTTGCATGACAATAATCTATTTGCATACTAATAATCAAGATTGCATAATCTAGTTGCATGTCAAATATTAGAGTGCATGAAAATTATATATTTTAATGCCTTCATGCAATAAAGATAGAAATAGTCAAGGATATTCAAATAATCATTTGTGTTAAAGGATAAAGAGTGTTTATGTACTATGATTATTATGTTTGTTATTGTATTCATGAGTTTTTTTGGAAAGTTCACCTTCTAAAACAGATGTAGAGTATGGGTTTACAAGTAGTGTAGGAACATTTTTTCTAGTTCTACTTTTATTAGTTGTATATGATTATATGCTTGGCCAAGCAACTTAAACCATTGAAATAGATGGATTTATTATATATATTTATTCTCTACCATATCCTAATATGGATCATAGCATGTTCTTGTATGATAGAAATGCATGTAGATATATTAGGCATGCACTAGGTTCCGTCATGGTTCGTCGATTTCATTTTTCTAAGCATCTCATGTAGGGTCAATGGTTCTTCATGTCATGAAGAACTCTCTAAGTAAGCGTAAGATTCATGGTTGGGCAAAAAAAAGTGCCTCGACCATGTTCTCATCTCTTGACTTATAGTTCTGTGAGGGTCAATGATGGTCAAAGACTACATTATTTATATCTCCACATTATTATTGAATTATTACTTGTATATGTACATTCAGATTATACATTTATTAAATTATGGATGATTAGTGGATTGGACTATTGATGATTACAATGCATGTGTAACTTTTTTGTATGCTGAATTGTATTATTGACTTGTGGGTGATGGACTGCTTAAGTCAACTATTGTATCATGTTATACACATTATTGTGTTCATGTACGAATAATATATCATATGATGTCATGGTTTGTATTGAGGCTATTTCTCATGTACTGATGTACTTGTGATTATTTCTTGTTAATATGATTAACAGTGTTGATTATTTGGATTTAGTGGTGAATTTTTGAATGTATATATTACATTTGGTATCAGAGCTCTAGGTTAAACACTAGGGCCTTTTTCCACTACATCAAGATGCAAAACCTGATGTTAGGTAATTTCATGGTCATTCTAGCGGCACTGGGATCTTCGAGTTATGTATTACCCATGTGGTTTTTATCTTGGTGCATGATCATGCAAGTAATTTTTTTGGTAAGTCAATGTTTGGCTCCTTGTATGGGTGCATTAGGTGGCATTTAGTGAGTTTAGTGTGAACCAACCCATGCAATGTGTTTGATGAGGAATATTGCCTCTTAGATTTTAACACATTTGACAGGGATGGAAAGATACGCCAAGTTGACAGTCTCTTGAGTGGGGAATGATCACTCTTTATTGAGTTGCTCACTGTGTGAGAACTTTGGTTGGGTCTTTGCATGTGTGATTGTGATGTTGGTAGAAGTTATTGTTGCCATTTTTTCCTAGTATGTTATGTTTGAAAAATAATTTCTAGTGAGAGTTAGTTAAGTCCTTGAGCTTTCTAATAAGTTCTTTCATGTGTGATTGCTATCTCGATATGTTGAATGATGTTAAGTTTGAATGCATGGCGACCCTTGAGTGGTCTTGTTTATACTTGTGTGTTCTCCTTGGATGTATGTATATGAATGCATGCAATTGAAATTGGGTGGTAATTTCTTGGCTCATGATACAGTGTTCTAAATTGTCTTATGTGTCTTAAGCATTGAAAGCAATGTGGGTATGTCTTATAGTTGAAATGTAAAATGTGTTATTCTAGTAATATTGCTTATATGGTGCATAGTATATTGAATTCTCAGTGAAGTATCATTGTACATGTGTGAAGTGATCATGTAAGTGCATGAATGGGATGTTGCATCATCATAGTAGAATAAATTTTCTATGTACCATTATGCTACTAGAATTACTCTATATCTATTTTTGTTGATATTCCCATAAAATCTTTGACTTTTCAAAGTGTATGGTAGTCATTGAATACTAAATAATCTATTGAGTCTCTTTGAAATGTGTGTTTTTTTAATCCAAGAGGGTTTTCTCCACTAAATCACTATGGTATATTTCTTCTATAGTTATTTCCTTGTAATTATATGATTAGTTTAATTTTTTTGCACATACCTCTTCTCCTAGATTAACGTGAGAAGTATATTTCACACTTTTATTTCCTTTCAAATATCTTATGTATTTTTTTACTTGCATATTATTTATTGCAAAAACCAATTCTTCATTAATGATTTAATGCAACACTTATGCAAATAATAAAATAAAGAATATAATGATAACTATAATTTTAGATTTAAGAGTTAGATTGATAATAAATTTAAAATAAATATGTATAATTCACTTAAATTGAACAACATTATTTATTTTAAAATTTGAATAAGATATTATTGTGTAAATTGTTAATATTTGATCTTCATTAAATTATTAGAATTTTCTATGATATTGAACAAACACTCTTGAGTCTATAAACCTTTTTTCCAATATCTCGGTTCACTTTTATGACTAGAAAAGTCATCTACGTGAGTTTCATATTGAACTTGTCTATTGATGTAAATGTGTGTGTGCACATTTGAATTGCACTAATTTGGATATATATAGCCTTCTCATGTAATGTCTTATTTTGCATTTGAAAGGGGGTGGTTTATATAGATACCATAAAGGAAATTACTTGTGGGGGACTCTCCCTTGATAAAATTTCTATTAAAAATTCAACTAAATGGAATCAAAGATTAAAAATAATAGATAAATATGTAAGGAAACCTAAGAATAGTGTATGTAGATGATGCAATTCTAACTCTAATTGTGTTCTTTTTATGCAATATAGAAGTAGGAGCTCTCAATGTCTAGATGGTTTTAAATGAATTAGAGTTTAATCTTAAATATAACATCCTAAGATGTAAGCTAACAAGTTTTACACTTTAATTGGCTTATAATATGTAGGTAGAGAATGTGTTCAAATTAAAATTAAAATTCCGAAGGTTCAAGGGTCATTTTTATTCTTGTAGACTTTCAATTCCATGACTATATGCCTAACTGTTATAATGAAATAAATAGAACTAAGAGTCAAAATCAATTTCTCAAGATGAATACAAATGAAGTGGAATAAGTTTCATGTTATTTACCAACTTCCACATTAAAATGTGTCGCTTATACATTAATATGACACCAAACTTCACTTACAATCTAACAAAACATTAACAATCTCAATACATCATACATTCAATTTATCCTAACATAAAGTTATCTCAAAGTAATTTGTAAGGCACAAATGTAATGTATATATATAAACTCTTTCATAATTAATTATCTTACTTTATTATATGAATTGTACTTAACAAGACATAGCCATCTTCATTAAATATTTGACACTGTACATAAATATATATTTTTAATGAATACAATTTTATTATTTTAAAAAGAAAATAATATATATTAAATTAAGAAACAATAAGTAAAATAAATCATATTTTTAATTTTTTTAAAATAAAAATCTACAATAAATTATAATAATCAAAATTTATATTAATTGTAAACACAATAAAATCAAAACAAATATGAGATAGACAGTTTTAAGACTGCCCCCTCTTTTTTTTTTGAACGAAACTGAATTAGAAAGAAATATTATAAGCAGTCCAAATACATAAACAACTAGAAAACACAAGCTAACATCATAAATGCAGACATATTTCTGCAGTAGAGACGGGATAAAGACAACATCAGTGCTTGAACAACTCCATAATTGAAGGCCTCTGACTAGAAGACGAGGACTCCCCGTCCCTTAGGTGGTCCGGAAGCCAAATGACATGACGTTTCTGTCTCAGACCAGAAAATTTGGGACATTCTCTCAAACTGTGGCATTGTCTTAAATCTAATTGTGTCAAACTTGGAAGTTCCCCAATCATGGAAGGCAATTTTTTTAGCTCAAAACAAGCCGATAAATTGAAATATTTTAGTGAGCTGAGTTCTCCGACGGTGAAGGGCAAGGTCTTCAATTTGACGCAGCTACTTAAATCTAAATGCGTTAAAGAATTAAGCTGCCCAAAGCTATCGGGTAGTTCCTTCAGTTCCAGACAATTGCATTTCAGCTCTGCTAAAGATCTAAGATTCCCAAAGCTAGAAGGCAATTCTTTAAGATCATCTGACTGCAGGCTCAACTTCTTTAACTGACTCAGTTTCCCAAAGCTAGAAGGCAGTCCCCCCAATTTCCAGCACTTTTCTAAATTTAACACCTCCAAAGAGCTTAATTTCCCAAAGCTTGATGGAAGTTCTTTCAAGTTTACACACTCTGCTAGATTTAAATGTCTTAGAGAGCTCAGGTCTCCAAAAGTTGAGGGCAATTGTTCCAATTGCTTGCAACTTGTTAAGATCAGCTCCTCTAAAGAACTTAATTGCCCAAACGGATTTGGCAGATTCTTCAAAGAATTGCCACCACAGATGCTCAATTTACATAATGAATGCAGTTCACATACCTGCTCAGACAGCTCCTGCAGTTTATCCCATTCATCTAGTATCAATACCTTGAGGCCAGTTAAGTGATCAAGACATTGGGGTAATCTCTGTAGACTTTTCAGTTCTGTTAAATCCAGTTCCTCCAATGAAGAATTTAGGATGACTCTGGCGGGGGCCTTCTCCGAATTTGCCAGTTCATGAGACTGTGCGGTGGCTTTCATCACCCGTAGATTCCTGGGTAACTGCGTTCATATGTTGATTCCATTTTAAAGAATACTTTCCTAATCTAAACAAACAATTAAATATAACAAATTATAAGAAATGAGGAAGGACTCACCTGATACAAAGTCACACCGTCCTTAAAGACAGGGCCGTGGAACACGGGCAACTGCTCAAGGGACTCTAAATTCACTGGCCATAAAGCAGAGATGTCGCCGCCTAGACTGAGAAATCTCAGTTCTTTAAATTCGGGTGTCTTTTGGCGTGATCGTGATACATTTATCTTGTTCCCCAAGGCCAGAACTCTCAACAGTTTTCTCATCGAAACAATGTGCTTCTCATCAAGTTCATACCCAGATTCAGAATCCTCTCCGCTAAGCCAAACTCCTTTAATTTGACCGAGCCTCTGTAAAGTGCAAACACATTATACATTTCATTAATACTAGTACATAACATTACGTTCTTACCCTGTACCAGTATACGAATGCAAAGACATACCTGATTGTCATCTGCAACTTCGAGCCAGGATTGTATATCCATAATTCTACTGGATTCAGACATACTCAGCCCTTTTGCTCGGATGATATCATGAATAATAACCTTGCCTTTGTTGGACGTCTTGAACAAAGCCGCCTCTTCCAGAAGTGTGACTTCCTCTGCTCCAACAATGTACTCTACATCACGGCGACTCCAGTTAGCAAAGAAGCAGCAAATATCCAAAAACGCTTCTTGCTTAGACGGCTCCAGCTTATCATAGACCAAAGTAACTAGGCGTTGGCTCAGATCTTCTTCTCTGATATTTCCTCTCTCCAAAGCTTCGAACATTTGCGTACATTTCTCTCCCATGTAGTTCTGCTTGCGCAAATGAGCACCAACAATTTCTAAGACTAACGGAATCCCAGCACAAATCTGAAGGGCTTTTCGCACGTTGTCCTTGTGTCTGGTATTATCAGGACTGAAATCTCTGAGCAAAATTTTGGTTGCCTCTTGCCGGGGTAGAGTATCCACACGATGCTCACAACATGCAAGGCCTGCATCTTTGAGCAAATCCATCACACCCAAATCTCGAGTTGTGATCACTATTCTGCTCCCCTTCGGAAGGCCTGCTAACCGTTTTGGGAAAAGCTCTTTCAAGTGTTCTGCGGGAATAGCGTTATCAATAAGAAGAAATACTGGCTTATTTCCACGTGCTTGGAAAGCGGCGGTGAGATGATCCCGGCCCTCTGCAGTATTTTTCAATGTTGTATTCCTGTCATACGCATATGCTGGGAAGGCATCTTTCAATATTTGCTGCTGCATACATTTTATGCCATTCATGGAGCAGTTTTCTTGGATTTCAACTCTTAAGTAATTGTAATCTGCGAGATCCAAGTCTGCAATAACAGCAGCAGCGAGCGTAGTCTTTCCTATGCCCCCAAATCCATGAATAACTAGAGCTAATGAAGGCTTGTTTTCTCTTTTCATGTCCAGCAACTTTATTACTTGTTCTTTCTGCTTTTGGATGCCAACTGCCGATGAGTACACAGAGAATAGTAAGCTAATAACAACATATGCAAATGGTGATGCCAACATGACTATAAATATAGTTTAAATTTTTTGAGATGATAGGATTTATTGTTAGAATAAAATAAAATTTGTAATTTTTCCCAGTTTGCATGCGGAAAAAATTAGGAAAAATAAAGAGTACCGTCTTGCATAGAATTTGCATGAATAGGATAAACTACAGACTAGCATAAAAGATTTATGTATATTTACCTGCATAATCTGGATAAATGGGCTTCCATGGAGGGGAGACAACAGGCTGCTCAGGTTTTACTCGAAGATGCAACTGACTTATCTTTGATTGTAAAGCGATCAAGGTTATGGAGTCCACAGTAGCCTTAGAAAAACTGTTGTCCAGATAATTTCAATTACAATAAGCAGGCATAATTGATGATCATCGTAGTAGAATTCACATAAAATTCAAAACTGTAATAAAAACACGCATTTTACCTGAAAAGATTTCTAGACTCTAATTGAGAAGTGCACATCATGGATCCTTCGACAATCAATATAATCGCCTCACTCAATATCTTTTCTTCTTCTGGCTTATCATAATTCAACAATTTTATATACCCAGCAAGCTTAACCATTTGACTTAAGAGTTCTATGCATTCACTCTGGTTTTCAGAGACCCGACCAATCTCTTCTAACAGAAAAGCTATAATGGATAGCGCTCCTACTACCCAATGCACCTTACCCGCATCATGCAATATTCGTGCTAGATCTTCTCTCCTTACTTCGTCTCCCTGTAAATACAATCACTGTAAATTCCAACTCCTCTCATATAATTTACACATGCTGTTAGCCAATATTGTCAGAATGAGATTAAAATTTCAATTACCTTCTCCAACTGAATATTCTTATTCAAAAACTCAAGAAATGCAGACCCACTTTGGAGAAGGGAACTCCATACTGAATTCTCTCTACCCTTCAGTGTACTGGAAAAAGGTTCTGAAGTGCTTGACTGCATTTACAAACATGACAACACTGAGTAAACGCAAAAAAAAAAAAAAGAACATTTATTCTAATTACAGTTGAAGCTGAATCTATGCTAACCCTGTTTAGAAGAGACTGCAGCAGCTTGTCGATGAGATCGATCACATAATCAACGTCGGCCTCATTTTCGATGGTCTGAAAGCGATTGATACAGCTTTCCACCGTGGCCGACGGCGGCTCAGATTGTAGCGACGAAGCTGGTGGCTTCGGCGGCTGCGAAGACGGAACGGACGGTGACGGACGAGAAGGAGGAGGAGACGGCGGCGACTCCTGCTTAGATTCCTTGGACGCACAGCAGCCCATGGTAAAGATGAGATGATGTCTCTCGAGTTCGCAGTGAGTGCTTTATAGGTTGCCTATCTCATGATATTGGATAAGAAGTCTTTCCAAAGAGCATTGGGATGCTTCAAACGTCCCCTACAGAACATTCTGACAAGGAAATTCGCCCACCTTCTGGATATATGTTCTACTTTGTGGAAAATTTCTTTGTTTCCAGACGAAGTTATTCCTCATCTCCTTTTGTTGTCAGGACGCTTTAACAGCTGGCGAAAGAAAATTGAGAAGCATATTATGTGATGGCCATACCCAAAACTAAAAGAAATTGTTTGGCGCGTTGCCCCGCCTTTCACAGCTGTAATAGGCATAACAAATTATATAATACTATTATAGTTGTTTTCACTTTGACGAAGAGAATATATCAATGAGGACAAGGAGAATGTAATTAATAGGCCCGCGACCCAACAAGTATAATGAGGTTGAAAACGTGATTGTAGGGCACACAGACATGAATGCATAAAATGTTAATAAATCATAAAACATGAATGCTATGATTCTTGTTTCCTGTGTATTTTAATTAAAAACATGGAAGTCTAAAACATGTTGAAGAAGTCTAAAAGTTACATTCTTATAATGAAGTATTCCAAGAGAACTAAATCAGTTAAGGTGTGTACTTGGATATAAAATTAAAATAGAAATAATAATCAAATAAAGTTTTATATTAATAAAGGGAGATTGATTTAACTTTATTAAAGATTTAATATTTGGAATTTAAGACAAGATTTTCATAATAGATAATAGAGATGAATATGTAATATGAAATTTCAAATTATGCGGACTTGAATAGAGATCATAAAAGGTAACCCTAAACCTCCTAAGTGTATCCATAACCTAGAAAATGTGACCTTGAATCTCCTTTGTAGCTCTAAACTCTAATAAATTAGGGTTTTAATGTTTTCTTAAGGTGATTGCCTATACTTGCACTTATGAATGGAAAACTCGATGGTGTTGAGAAGCATCTTTGTAACTTTCTATGGCTATATTCCCCAATTATAGTCAAGCCTCATTAATTGATCTAATGATTTTAAAACAATGACAAAAACACATCAAGAAGTGTATCTAATGCATGTGTAAGTAATTGACAATGTTGCAACATAATGATTTTAAGTGTTTGAGACTTCATGCAATTGGTGAAGTGCAATGAGCATCAAACTGATAAACTAAGTGGAAGAAGTAAGGTTTCTAAAATTTATTTATATAAGAGGTGATGTCAATGAGATAACTTATGCAAAAGACTAAGTGCCAACAAAGGTGTGACTAATGAGTGATCTTTTTTCTGGCTTTAGGAAAATTCATCGCCATCAATTCATCAAAGGAAAATTTATAGCCAACAATTCACCACCATGGAAAATTCACGGATGGAAAATTCACAGCCAAGTAAAATTCACCACCAACAATTCACCAATATTTTTTAATATATATTTCAAAAACTTGTTGAATTGCTAGCGGTGAATTTTACTTGGTGGTGAATTTTCCATTGGCGAATTTTCCGTGATAGTGAATTGTTGATGATGAATTTTCCTTTAATGAATTGCTGGAAATGAATTTGTCGGATGCCCCTTTTTTTATGTGACAGTGGATGCACAATGATTATCCTAATCTAGATGGCTGCATTTATGGTGCTCAAAATGACTTGGGGTGTTGTCCTTTATATGAGACCTAAATACACAATTTAAGCTTTTTAGTGGGGGAATCAACAAATAAAAACTAGTTGCTTAATTGAATCAACCTAGGGATATAATTAAATTTAAATCTGAATCAAGAGTCATGGTAGCATGTTCAACCTTGAACTAAGTCAAAGAAACCTATGTAGTTGTGAACTAGTTAAAGAAATTAATGATCTAAGAGACATGACTATTCTAAATGACAATAAATGGTGTATCTTAGTGTAGAACTAAGTGAAAGTTGTGAGATGGCTAAATCAAAGAAAATTATTTATTAGGGATAAGTGCAATGAAAAAACACATAATATGGTGTAAAATAAAGGAGGAAATCGTAATGAAGACAGTTTTCGCCTCTATATTTTATACCTACTTTGATGTACATGCAAATCTATATTAACAAGCATACCAATGTAAAAGGAAAAATATAAGAACTACATGTAGTACAATTATAGTAATAAATAAACTCAATATGTTCAAACTACACATAAATTTAGAGTGTAATTAGTATTTTAATGTGTCCTCCTAGATTTTATGTGTTTCACAGAGAGGTCCACACAAATAAAGGATATTTAAAAAATAGATAGAAAAAACTAATCCTTACAACATAAATATATGTGCATAGGAATCTAATCATAAATGATATTTTGAGTGTAAATATATGATAATATAATTTCCATACCTAAAATATTTTCCTATGTGTGATCACAATGGATGAACAAGGAAGATATCAAGGTACTTCTATTCTCAACTAGAGAAATCATGAATACATGTATGCTACAAAATAAAACAACCACCTTTCCCATAGTGAGAAGATGAAAACAATACATAACATGTAAAAGATATCTATGAAGATATTTTTTTATAAATTGATCACCATTTAGGGGTCTACCTCAATAGGATCAAGAGATATCATATAAATTCATGGCCCCCATGATAGTATGACTCATTAGAATACCATGTTACATAGAGAGTTACATATTATTATAAATTGCTTGGTTGTGGAAAAATTTGTGAAATAAAGTTTTCAAATGTGGTGAATATTTTTAAATAACTAGCTTAAATGTTATATTATGCATTTCATATTCTTTTTATTTTCTTTTAAATATTTCTATTTTTGATAGCCTCATGTGCAATGGTAACATATGTTTTGTTATTCTTATCATTAGAATTATCATCAAAAGTAATATATCTATCCTCACTTTAAGGTTGTGAGTTACCTAGGGCTAAAGTGAATCTCTAGAAAGGGTTGGTTATCTTGGTGTCTCACATAAATTAACATATGATGTTGTTGCTTGCTAAAGAAAAATGAAGTACATAAAGTGAAACCTAAATCTTAATTAGTTGATATACCAAACTTTTTTTAGAGTCTAAACAACTACTTAACACACATAATGTTGTCAATTAACAAGCTATTTCATGCACAAATAAAATTTAGAGATACTTATACATTAGTGATTTATAGGCAAGTTGACATTTTCTTAATTTTGAAATAAAAAAATTAGGTGTTTTCATAATTATAAGTTGTTCAAACCATTGGCATAACCTATAGCCTTCATATATATATGCATAAAGGTGCTAAAAGAAATGAGAGATGCATTGAGGATTTACACATAAATTACAAAAAATTATCAATCATTCATGTTTGTGCACAAAAAAATAGAAATGAGAGATGCATTGAGAATTTGCATATAAATCACAAAAAATAATCAACCATTCATGTTTGCAATATACATGCCTAAAAATTGATTTTTTGTGAATTACAATGCTAATCTATGGTCCTGGATGTTGGCAATATTACATTGCTAACTAATTACTTATGGTAGTTACTTGCATCTACATCCATGGTGGTTATGCAGTTATGTGATTACTCCCATAATTCTCCTATTTATTTTGTAGTTGTTCTTATCAAAAATTAATAAAGTACTCACTGCAATATTCAGATTTCTCCCTTCACTAGAAAGAACTATTATTAGTTGCAATACTTAGCTGGGAAAAATATTGAACTCCATGTAGTCTACCATTAGGCATCCCTTTATTCTATCCAACAACTTTCTAAACATTAGGAACATGTTATGAGGGATAAATGAAATATGTTTGCTTCAGTTAGCTAGGTCAAACCTCTTAGGAATCTAGCTGAGTTGTCTATACTTTTTGAGATCCTTAGAGTGCTCCTTTATGTTGGTTGAATGAAGAATATTTACTTTTGTGATATCTAAATGTTTTACATATTCTAAACAACTAAAATTCAATGGAAAAATACAAAGAAACACCTCAAGATTAGCCTAAGGAATTTGTTAATACAAAGAGAAAAAAAGTGAAAGATGATGACAAATAGTTATACCTTCTCTTTACAATTGAAACTCCTTGGTTGGCCCTTGATTTTGGATTGCTTTGTATGCTCCTTGGATGGCTATTGATGTGGCTAAATGCAATATTTAACTATATGGTTGGATGCAAATGAAAATAGATAAAATGGATGGCTAGATGAGTGCACAAAATGGCAGCATTTAGTTGCAAAATAACTAAGTGTTCTAAATTTCTTAGAGGAGGGGGTATTTATAGAGGAATTTGAATTCTCTAGAGAATTCAATGGTTGAGATTGAGCCACCAAGATCAAGATGTAGGGCTAAGGTGAGTTGAGGATTCACAAGCCCTCACATCTTGACATGTGGAATGTGAGATGGCCAAAGATAAGATGATGTGTAGGTGATGTGGAAGGGAGGTACATGATGTGTAAGAAGGACATGCACCTTGGAGGAATAAAAATTGTCATGCTTGGGAGAATTTAGTGGATAATAGAGGGTCTCCAAAAAGGTGGAAGTTTGTCACATGTGACTTGATGTGACAAGTCAAAGATTCTAGAAGATGCATGGGAAAAGGGGATTCTAGAAGGAATAAAATGTGAATTAAAAATTCACATGGGGAAGAGGGGAACCTAGGGTGAATAAAAAGGAATTAAAAATTCCTTGGGGGATGGGGAGAGTTGACCAAGGTACTTATTAGGTTTAACTAATCAGTAATTAGAGGATAATTAGGGGTTAATGAGGATCAAAAGTCAACTTGCAAAAGTTGGAGGATGTAACACATCCTAATCAAGGATTAGGCATGTGCACATCCCTAATGAAAAGATTAGGAGATGGATTAGAATTAGATGAAAATGATATGCGAGGAATTAATAAATGTCATATTTATTTAATTCATTTGATGAAAGGGGATTAAAGAGATAAGGTATTTAATTATTAACTAAATACCTCAGAGATTTAGCATAATTAAGGGTAGTAATTAAATAATAGTAATATTACTTAATTAATGCAAATAATAGGATGTTTAGACGAAGGGGGATAAATTTGGATAAATTAAGTGTCCAAATTTAGGTGTCTACAAATTTATTTAACCTCATTCATTGATGATACCCTTAGAATACTCATAGATGCTCTGATCTATCTTAAACTAGGTCAAAATACCTCCTATTTTCTTAATTTCTTGCACAAGTCATCAAACTACCTTAGATGCTCTCTAATATTCAACATTTGACCATTAATTCTACTAAACTACTACAACCTCCATATCCATTCTTATAGGGAATGTGAAAAAGAGTTTTGCATTGAAAAAATTCCATAGGGGTGCATGGGAGATGTTGTAGGGCTAATACTTAACACTTGTATCATTTTAAAATCCTTTCTTCATTGTTACAATAGTTGTAAACCTCCTTAATTCTTTTATGACTATACTTTAGAGAATTATTTCTAGTCTTCTCTCATTCCTATCATAAAAAGTATTTGGACTTAGTGTCTTTAAGCTATCTTTCAACCATACTGAATATTTTTTCATCTCAAATTTACCATGTAATTCATGATAACCTTAGCTCTTAGTTTCCTCCAAACCTCTAAGAACTGGTAACTAAGAAATTTTTACTATCATCTAGGTCTCTGTAAGTAACACAATAAATTTTTAGATTCATTCTATGTGCTTCTTCCTTGTCCTTTGTACTATTTTCTCTCTTGACTATAACTTTGTTGAAGGCTTTTCATATCTCCATCACCATAGTTTCATTCACTTTATGAAATTATGTGTTGTGTTGATGTAATCATAAATTGAACCTATCCTAATCACCATGTAGGGACATTTGTACTATGTATTTTTCCCTCTTCTATCATATTCCTTTTGGTGACTTAAAAATGATTGTGACTTTGTCTTTGAAAACTTGTCCTTAAATGACCTCCATGATTATTTTCCATAACCATTTCTTGGCTATAATAATTCCTTTTCCATTTTTCATAGTTTTATTCATGTATTGTATGAATATATTGCTTATATGGTTGACATGCTTCCTTTCACCTGTCATTAGAAGATCAGTATAACTTTTAGGCTTCTCAAACACTATGCCTCTCAAACCTCCAAATCCCCCTAAAATATCATAATTAGACTCAAACTTATTATCTACCATTGCTTTTGACTATCCTTGTTTGTGATATAGTTCAATTTAAAGTTCTTTGGTGCCCCTTCATCTTTTGTCTTCTTCTAATAATTTTCCCCTTTTGCAATCTAAATTTTTCCTTTCTTCTCACTATCATATTATGTTTTTTATTATTGTTTTTCTTCTCATGTTTGATAGGTGTAAACCCTTACCTTTTATTACATTTTCTTCAACATGTTATAACAAAATGATTGTCTTGGTCTTGTGGCCTTTTGAAACCCTTATGTTTTCATGTCATTGCATTATGACTTTGACTTTCTATTAGCATGGACTATTTTCATACCTCGTATTAATCCCACTATCCTTGCACTTTGTCATAGTTTTAGTGACACTATCCTTGCACTTTGTCATAGTTTTAGTGACACTATCCTTTCCTCCATTGTACCCTCACCATTACAAATATCTAAACATGATACAATGCCTTATTCTATCATGTATATATGTTAGGAGTCTATGTCCAATCCTTATTATTGTTCCTTGCCAATCACTCTGCTTATTGATTCAAACACTACTTTTATGGAAAAAACACTTTCTCTATGAAACTGTGATAAAGTGAATGTAGAAACAAACATGAAGGTGTATGATAAACCCATACAATTTTCTCATGAAACAATATAAAATTTGATAGAGCTAACAACCATGTTGATCAGTATACTATTGGTTTTAGAACTTTCTTTAAGGTACTATATTTTGATGGTTTTAAAGGAGGTTACATAGTTTTCATGTTTGCAAGATGGTTTTGTTGATATTCCCTAAAAGTCATGATAGAAGTCTCTGTATACATACTATGAATGTGGTTTGACTGTACATTTATCTCTTTCATGGTTATGACTGCCACCTACAACCTCAACTATCTCCTATGTTTATTAGCCATGAACATCCAATATGCATGTTGTCTCTTAAGAAAAAATTTCAATGTCACTTACAGACCATTATACCAAAGGAGATCTATTCACCTTTTACCCATTTTTTTTTTCTTGATAGAAATGTACAAGGTTTGTGAGGTTTTTAACAGGCACATCAATGACTTGCAAACTCTCAAAACTATAGAATACATCATAATTTTTGGATGGAACTCTTTAACACCTCTTAATACCTCATTTAAACTCTAAAATATGCCACTCATAATCCATTATCATGGAGTAATTTCTTAGATATGGTTTTGACATTGAAAAAATCTTTGTCTTTTCCAAGATGCTTGCAAATATTTTAGATTTTAACAATGCAAAAAAAAATTAATAGAACTTTTACACATGGTCTTATACTAAATATAACACCACCTAACAAGCAAATAGTCAACAATCATTTATCTCAATAAACCTTTAAATTTAACTAAAATAAAACCTTGCAAACCCTATCAAAGTGACTATACTAAATGAAATTATATGCAATACATATTATTTGGCTAGGAGTCCCATGGTTTCCACAAAGAGCTCATTCATTTTTTTGGATGTTGTTTATGCTTTTTGAAAACTCTCAGAATTCATGGAACATGCATAATAGTCATATTTCTAATTGTCACTCTTGTCTCCATATTTCTCCATTACACAAACATGTGAACTAATCAACAAGCTTCTCCAAAAAATACAAGATAAGGACACACATTTGCAAGGTATTCTAAGTTAATGGTTGTAGACATCCCTTCATGATAGTGAGAGGGTTTTAGGAGATAAAAAACCTACCTCCTGCATTAAACTCTTTGTCCATGCTCTTGCATGGATAAGAAAGAATGATTCTCAATGACTATATACTCACTCCTGGCTTTATTCTTTCTATAATGAATTCAGTTTTAGGTGAAACCACCTCGTAACATAGCTTCATGAGTTCTCGAAACTAAAAAATATTGAAATAAAAATACCACATACACTCTTTCTATGTTTTATTTGATCATGAGGATATTATAAATAGTATTAATGCTCCTATGGCTCTCCATTGAGATTTAAAAAGATCTAGATGCCATGAAATTCTACATAATCATGGGAGAAGAACCAAAGACACAAAAAACCCTAAAATGTTTGAGCAATTCTAATGAAAGTTGAACTCCCTCAAGACAAGACTTCCCTCCAAATCATGAATGTGGTTCTTTGATAACATTAAGGTATTAGAAGCTTTGGAAAATTCTAAAACTCCTTTGATAAAAGACATCACTCAAAGACTTATAATATGAGAAAAATATTTTATTTACTTATCTTTGGAGAGCCCTCTTAAAAAATTGAAGTTTTAGGAATATACAAATGACTCTTTAAATAGGATAATTATCACCCCTAATAGGAGAAATTAAAAGTTAAAGTTGATTTTTTTCTGAATTTACCATAAAGGGGTTAACCTATTACATTGACAATTTTGATTGAAAGGGTTTTGACCAAAATGCTTTCAATCAAAATGGTTTTGAGCCCAAAACCTTACATATAAGTTCAGGCATATTTCAAGTTTTGAGAGGGAAAATTTTGATTTTATAGTTTCAGGTGAAATTGTTCATCCAAAACTATATGTGTCATGTATAGGCCACAAGGTTTTGGGTGAAATAATTTTACCCATAACTATTTAGGGTGAAACTATTTTTCTCAAAACTATTTAGGTGGAAAAAAGTGTGACATGTTTGTGTTCTATTACACAATAAACATTCATTTTAAATTCTTATTTGTAGTTGTGACACATCAAAAAACTAGTTTTGTATTGATCATAATTTATTGTTAAAAAACAAAATAAGAAATACTCATTATATTTTTATTTATGATCATATTTGAAATGAAAAGTAATAACACATATTTAACACATAGTGGAATCATTTAATAAGAATAATTATGACATTTTAATTTCAAATATAATAGTGAAGGTTCTTTTGAAGGAAAATTGTATATCTCATTAACAGAAGGGAAAAGAATTTGCAAGTATATATCATGATCTCCTCATATCTTACAACTTTTTATTTTATTTAGAATACATGTATATATACTCATTTGCACCAAAATTTACAATATAGCACAACATGTTAAATCCTCAATTTTAAATTGAAGGACGCTAGAATGATTAGTTATTTTTTGCAACAAATTTTGTCATTTCATTTGAATAAATGCTTTTCATCCATGAGATGTCAAACCATCCTTGTTGATTAATAATATTAAATTTTCATGGAATTCGAAAAAAAATGTCATTGCCAATCACCACTTGTCCCTCAAATAATTTCAATTATCAATCTAAATTAATTTATAGAAATCAATCCTTCATGTATAAAATACCATATAAGTGTGTTCTAGGTTTTAAGAAATTCATTTTTAAAAAGCTCCATGAGTTTAAGACATTCTTTCTGAAAACAGTTTAATGTTTTACAATGTTTTGCATTCTTTTTCTTATTTGAACTTAAAGACATTTAATAATTTTTGGTCACTGTTTTATTCTTAAAATCATCCAATTCAATAATCAAAGATCATTTTTGACTAATAAAAAGAGGATAAGCAAGTTTACTCTTTTTAATACGAATTAAATATAAAATTGTTATTGAATGTTTGACTATTAAACAAAATGATGTTCAAAAACAGATAGCCAATAATAATTAAGTTTTGGTAATTATTTTTTGAAGATGAACATCAAAATACATATTTGACCATATTTATAAAAATGACTCTTTGATCGCTTATGTCTGAAATTATCATCCATTGCTATGAATTGGAGAATCCTATGGCCTTACTGATGCAATAATGTAAGTGGTGATGTCTTTTGACGACTGGGTGTGGGGTAAACTCCAGATTTTTAGGATAGCTATTTTTCTTGATTGGCATCCCACATCAGTTTAGAAGATTTATATCACTTTCCTTTCTTCTTCTTTTGAACAGAGTTATTTCCATCTTTCTCTGAGATGGTGATGTCTTTTCTGGCCGCACAGGTCGGGGAGTTTGTGAGTTAAATTTGATATTTTAGACTAAAAGCTAGTTATGTCTGCACCTCTTTCAAACCATTTTGTCGGCATCCCACTTCAATTTAGTATATTTATACGACTGTCATTCATTTCCTGTGCTTCTGTTCATTTTTTCGCAATGCTATTTGTCTATCATTTTCCATTGATCATTGATGCATGTTATTCCAAGTAGAAAGAGAATCGGGACCCCCTTCCATACAAAAGAAAAACCATATTCATATGTGTCATTTCATACCGTAAAAGGAAACTTATTTTATCAAGAAAAGAATAGATCATCTAAGAGGAAAGGTGTACTTTCTTTTTATCCCACACCTTCTATTCCCAATGCTAGTCACAAACGTATCAATTGTTTACATTTTAGGTCGGGAGGTTTATTGTGTTGGAGATTATAATCCCAACTACCCCAGCTCCGTATGCTGAGCATTTAAAATAGAAGTTTCTCACCGTCATTCTAGACGCTTCTACCACCAACCTCCTTTCATGCATATTGTTGTTTCTGGATTGTTCTGCAGACCTCTATTAATAAAGGCAGATGTAATCGTTTTATTCAAGCAATAGAAATTGCTTCCTTTGTCAACCATCAAGTGGTATCAGAGCCGACGGTACATGATCTAGAGGAACCTGGAGAGGCAGATGAATATGAGTGTGTTGGTCTGAAGACAAAGCCCCCGATTGCAAAAGAGAAGGCTGCGAGCAGCCATAGAAAGAGATCTAACCGCTACCAGGGGAGGTTAATCACCGAAGTTGCAGGAGACAAGAAAATTGCCAGAAGTCAATTGAAGAAGTTGCAGACTTTGTAAAAAGTGTAAAACCAGAGAAGGCCACCATCCAAGCATAGCAGTAAGACTGATGGAGCGCCCAAGGATAGCATCAACTAGTTATTGGCATTGGCTGGAGGAAGTCATTTTCTAAAAAGCATTGCAATCTAAAGAGAAGTCACTGTGTATGTTGAAGCCATGCCAGAGGCCCTAAGGAGTTCTCTAAAAACTGCAGCTAAAGTCTAGTGTATGTTGTGTCGCCTTCTCAAGAAGAAAATTGTAGCCAAATGAAGAAATGAAGCTTGTATTTGTTGCCGACACAAGAGGAATAGATGGTGTAGCGGCCAAAGATGCAAAGGTCACAGTTTTTTCTAAGATGCACCTAGTAAGCGGGTCGTAGACCAGAGAAAAGGCCAGCCAAGGAGGTTGTTACAGAAGAGTCCAAAGGTAGCCATCGAAGTTGTCAAAGTAAAGAGAATTGTGAAAGCCGGTAAAAGCCGTGAGGCAAAAGGTCGCAGAAGTAAAGTGATAGACTGCCAAAGCAGCAGTAAAAGGAGTTTGAAGTTGTTCAAGATTGGAATAAAATGCTAATCAGAATACTGGACCGAGGAGGAAGAAACCATCAAAGTACAACCGTAGCTGTTACATGAAAGGTTTGTTGTTCTTTCGATTTCGAATGTTTCAAGTTTATTTTTGGTGAAAGAATATCATTGTCTCAAGAGACCCTGAGCAAAGGGTTATAGAATGTTTATTGTTGTCTCTATTGTCCATCTTGTAGTTGGTTTTGTATTGCACAGAAAGTTTGAGGAGCTTCTATGGGAAACTGTTTAAGGTGTGAGAGAGTCAAATTGTATAGAAGAGCATATTTAAAATCTGTTTAAAGTGGAGTTGATAAGTGAGATCAGGAAATCAAAGGAGGATACCAGTTGTGTGAGGTTGTGAAAATATAAGTGAAGCCCTTAATGGATTAAGGAAGAAATATTGTTGAATACCACAACATTTTGTTTTTGTATGAAAGCAATGTATGAGGCCAATGGAGCTCATTGAAACTAGGATCCCCGAGCACCCATAGAGTGACTCAATGGGAGGTGTTGATAAAACAAGTGAATCACACCTAAACCTATGATGAAATAGTAACCAAGAGGGCCAGAGCTTGTGGTTAGAGCATCCCAACTATAGCATGGGATTTCCTAGGTTCAATCGCTAGATCTAGAAGATTTTAGATGCCACAGCATCAGTGAAAGAGACGTAGCATCAATGAAAGAGACTGAGAATGTAATGAGAATTTGTGGTAGTTGTGATTAGGGGGGAGTGTTGGAGATTATAATTCCAACTACCTTAGCTCTGTATGCTGAGCATTTAAAATAGAAATTTCTCACCGTCACTCTAGATGCCTCTACCACCGACCTTCTTTCACACACGTTGTTTCTGGATTGTTCTACAGACCTCTATTAATAGAGGAAAATGTGATCGTTTTATTCAAGCAATAGAAATTGCTTCCTCTATCAACCATCATATTGAAACTATTTTGAGTAATATGGATTTATAAAAAGTTCATATTTCAAAGATTTATTCAAACTGATTGTAAAATAGATTTAATTAATTGTAGAAATATATTATATATTTGATAATAATTTATCTTAGTTGAAATGAATTTTATATATGTGAAATAAATTGAACTTAAATGAAAAAATTTAAATAATCTAGATTGTATTTGAGATTGAATTTCAAATTTTCTATATTCATTGTAGAAAATCAATATTCTATTATGGATTGTGTTGCAAAATATCCAGACAACAATTACTTGTATAATTTTATTTTTTAAATTGAAATTGAATCAATAAGATTCTAAATAAATTATAGATAGTCCAAATCATTTAGATTAATATTTCTAATTATGAAAGTAGACTTAGATTATTTGTGTAGATATATAAACATCAATAAATATTTTATAAGTCATTCTAAATTGAATCTGCATATTCGAAATAAATTAGATAAACTATTGAGTAAAAATTAAAGTCTAAGTGTAAATATAAAAACCATATGAACATAAAGTACTTCATTCAAAATCAACTAGACTCATCAATAGATATTAAATTGAATTATTCTAAATTAATGAAAGATATTTTAAATAAACTGTCAAAGCTTAGATTTAATTTTCTTGTACAAAAAGAGAAGTTGAATGTAAATATATGAATCGACTCATTCGAAATAAACTTAAACTAATTTATAGCACATCAGTATGTTTTATTTCAATAGATATTCAAATTAAGGATTAGACATCAAATTATTTTGGCTATGTATTCATAATGACTTATTGCTAAATAAGTTAGTAAAAATAAGAAACACTCATTTTAACTTGCTTTTGATAAAGTAAGCAGCATTTATAGGGTGTTGTATCCTTCACATAGAGCCACTAGGGCCAATAAAGTTCAAGTTCATAAAAGCATCAAAAAACAAAAAGTCAAAAAACACACACAACAGATCAACAACACACAGACGAAAAACGTACCAACAATAGACTATCTAGCATCTTCCCACTTCTTAGAAAAAATATGGACGACATCATCTCCCACCCATTCCTGAAGGTCTTCAATCTTTTTCATGTCCATCTCATCCTTCATCACCGCCGACAGGGTACTTGTGACACAATGAACCAGCTTGATCGTGAACTGGGTCAAGCCACAAAATTTTTTGTCCATTTTTTCCAATCTTTCTTTCAACACACTAAGCTCCTCCCCACCAACAATAGTGTTGTCATGAACAACCTACTCCACATCCAGAGGTTTTAAAGAATGAGAGGTCGAACCCTCCTTTTGAACTTTTCCCAAATCAGGGATGGAGTCAGGCCCTCTCGCAAGCTCCTCCTCCTCACCATCTGAAACCTCCTCAACCCTGCTATTTTTGTTGTCTGACAACTCCTCTTTTGTATCCAAATCTTTAACCTGCACCTTTTTAACTTTTTATTTGTAATGGTGATGGATAAAAAAACTAATTGTGTATTCATGATACTTTCTTGTTAAAAAAATTACTTAAACATATATATTCATTTTAATATTATTTATTGTCATAATTGATATGAAAATTAGTAGCACTCATTTAATATATATTGAAAATTTAAGTAAAAATATATTATGACATTTTATTTCAAATACAGTAGTAAATATTTTCTATTGAAGGAAAGTTTTAAATCTCATTTGCACAAAGGTCAAAAATTAGAAACTAAGTATTTATAATGACCTACTCATGTCTTACAACTTTTCATTCTATTTAGATTACTTGTATATACACTCATTCAGATGAAGGCTTACAATATGACTCAACACATTAAATCCTCAAATTTAAATTGAGGGAATGCTAGAAGAATTACTTTTCTCTTGCAACAATTTTTTTCATTTCATTTCAATAAATGTTTCTCATGTATAAGATGTTAGGTAATCCTTACGGGAATGAATTAATTATGTATTAATTCTTCATGGAACTCACAACAAATATCACTAGAAATTGACACATGTCCCTTCACTAAATCTATTCAAAAAAAAAATCTCTAAATATAGTGTGCGAGAATTCAACACAAAATATTCATTAAATAAGGTAATCTTTATTTTTTGAATCATAATATATTTGTTATCCACATTATATAATATTTTAGATTAGTTAATTATTTGTCTAATACAAATTATTTTATTTCTTCAAATCAATTGACAATTCATCAAATAAATTATTTTACTTCCACAAATCAATTGATGATTCACCAAATAAAATATTTTATTTTTACAAATTTATCTATAATTAATAGAAAAAGTCAACAATTTTGACAAATGTTCACAAATTTATCATGATGATCATTCTTTTTCCATAAAAAAATCAATTTACTGAAAAAATCAATTCACTAACTAATTTTTGTTAAAATTTTATAATATTTTTTAAAGATAATTTCTTGAAAAAGTCATTGACAAAAACTTGATTACCATAATTTAATAAATTTCTAAAAATATTCTTAAACACCATCGACCCTTACAATCATTTAAACATCAAATAAATTGTATTAATCCACACTTTATTATTAGCTCAGATTTAAAGTTATAATCCATCAATTCAAATCTACTTTCATAAAGACTAGATATGTACAAGTGTAGGTGAACCTGAGTGAGAAATATAAAGTTAATAGAATGTAAGATTTACAGCTCACATTGTTGGGATGTGAAGCCCAACAGTCACATGACTGTTCATATTCT
>VDFB02010533.1:0-11295 GCA_007258455.2 Sequoia sempervirens
GCCCCCACACACTGGCATTCACCATATTTCCACAACTTAGGAGCCATGTCCAACATATTATCCACAAATAATTTAGTCTCCTGAAGACAAAGAACATCCGAAGAATGATTCCTAACCAAGTCACGAACAACTTTTTGTCGAGGGCCATTGTTCAAGCCCCTTACATTCCATGAGAGAACAATCATTTCTGGGAGCATGAAAAATGTGAATCTAGAGTCTTGACTGACCCTGACTCCACCAAAGTTTCCCCAGTTAATTTAATCTTATCCATATCCTTTTTCCTTCTCAGCTTGGAAGTCCTCTCACCAACCCCTTTCTTTGGTTCCTTTTGCAGAATACCCAAACGAGAAGAGGCCAAAGAGCTCTTCCCCACTTCCATGCCTTCTTTCAGGGGCAATGGGGAACCACCTCCACCACTCTTTGAAGCTCCAATGGTAGATTCATGTTCAGTCTGGACAATCAATTGTTGATTCGTATCCATCTACCCAACCCCAATCTCCTGCACAACCTGCATAGCCTCCAATGGTGGCCTGTCCTGTCTTGTACCCAGAGTTTCTTGGTCCAAGTTCAGCAACCCTGGATTCACTTCCTCCTGGTTGAGATCATCCATCACCTCAAACCTATTAAAAGTGTCATCATCTTGCCTCTCCCTTAAGGTCCGTTTCTGCCCCTGATTCATATTGCGAGCCTTGACAGGGACATAACCATCATCTCCATTACCATCACCCGGAATAGGCTCCTTTCCGTTATCAGTCATAGGCGGATTATGAGAACGCTGAGAATGTTGGGGCACCACAGGCTTAGCCCTGGGGCACCTACGCTACAAGTGACCATATTCATGACAAAGACGACACAAAAAATGTAGGGTTTTGTAATCTAGCTGTTGTACCCAAGTATAGGATCCAACACTCACTTCAAGAGAATCTGGCAATGGATTGCTTAAATCAATTTCTACATAGATACAAGCAAAAGTCATTACTTTTTAAAATTGCATCTATTGTTAAGACCCAACAGGTTTACCAAGCATTGAAGCCACCAAATGCAACACATCATCCCACCAACACTCAACTAGAAACCACGACAACCGAACCCAAACTGGAATCCGACTCAGTAGTGCCTCAGTCGGGTTGAAGCCAGCATGCCATGGCTTGATAAACAAACCCACCTGGTTATAAAAATAGGGACCACCCTTGAAGACCTTATTCCGATCTGCCATGCAATCAAATGAGACCATAAAAAAATTGTTCGCAAGGAGCCTAATCTCCATCTCCCCCTCCGACATCCAAGTCCGTTGAGCCTAGGATTCCAAAAATTGCAGTGAAACTCTCAAACCCATGAACTTGCAATAAAAAGAGTGTCTCAAATAGTATTCAATATCATCTGCAAGCATCTCCATTGAGATAACCAACTTCCCTCTCTCTTTGCATCTTTCCAAACACCCATTAATCTTCGTTATCCGGGAACCACTAACCGGTCCTAGATCATTCATCTCCATCCCTGATGAAAACATCGTATTATCAAAAACATTCACTCCATGTGCCGAAGGCTTCAAACCAAATGCTGATCGAAAATCCAATTTGGGGCTAGCCCCAGAGGTGTCCCCACACGACATAGAAAAAAACAAGATCCTCGGAAGGTATGCAAACCCCCGGGACACTTTTGCAAGAAATGGAAAAAAACCCCAAGGGAAGGATCGACCCCCCTCCACCCACAAGCCACCCAAACGATAGCAAGAAGGCCTCTAGAAAAGGAAAAACCCACACAGCAGTGGGAAGAACCAAGGCCCCACGAAATGGTAGGCCACTCGCATAGCCACTCCAAGATCACGTGCCCACACCACAGACCCACGCGGGTAGAGGAGGAAGCCTGGCACCAAGACAGGTTGCGCCCAACACAACAAATCCAAAGGAGAGCCCACAACAATAAAGATGAAGCCCGTGCCAAGCACAATGGACGCACCTCCACACTGCAAACACCGGTCAAGGAAAAGAGATATATAATGTTTTAACAGGCATAAACCCCACCACCACAGCCCCGATAGCATAAAAAACCCCCCCCACAATGCAGAAGCGAGCATCACACAGAGAACGAGCTAGGGCACGGTCACCCTAGCTCTGCTTGCAGAGCATGCGAATGCCATAATATTATTCTCGATTTACGAAGCCTTTTAATTCATTAGTTTGATAGCCCATTTCTTTCCTAGTGACCACTTTTTCTAAATTACCACATGTGCAAATTGAAATAACTTAAGTGATTTTGTGCTTGTGCCTTTCCATTAAGCCATCTTCTACCAAGTGTCGTGATTCTATTAGTTTCGGAAAGTCCACTGGCTATATTTTATTTAAGAAAAAGAAAGATTGTGGAATAGCGGAAGAATGAAATTTGTCCTCTTTCTTATTGGTTTCCGTATTTCCATGGGAGCTTAATTAATAAAGGAAAAAGGAGGATGTATAACTACAGAAAGGCAACATTTGGCATCAATCGACATGGTTCTATAAGTTTGCAAACTCTTTGAAGAGAGCCCAATTTTTAAGTGCAGAATTGCAGGAGTATGCCACATGGATGTGTTTCGTTGATTTCATGAGTTTGCAGGCTCTTCAAGGCAGGTCCCATTACAAGTCATGGAACTACAAAAGGTTGACATGTGGACTCCTAGCTAATGTCACTTACCTTTTTAAAGGTTCTCTTCTCAGCGGACCCACATAGATGATGTTGAAAGTGACATGACTTGAACTTTTCCTTCTGGTCAAGAATTTTCAAACTTGGTCATAGAGCTCTTGGATCATCAATCTTGTTCTACCTCCAAAAATCAATGGCTCACATTCAAACTTGAGAAACAAGTAGTTGAATATGTCTGGCTCACATGAATGAATAGTAATGGAAGAAGTGATGGATTGCTACTTGATCTTTCAAAGGATTTTCTCCATAAATACTGCAATTCGATCGATGAATGAAATCATTACACATTTCATCAAAGTTGGAGAGCAATTTTTTGGTGTTTCACAACTTTTGCAAAGGGCTAGGGTTTCCAAAGCGAAAAATCAAGTTTATATTTTCAGACCTCTTGTGTGAAAATTCTTAAAGCTTCCAGCATTTAGGGTGTGTAATTGAAGTTGTAAAACAAGTAAATTGTCAAAAGCACCAAACCCTAGATTCTTGCAACAAACTCTAGGTCAAGACAAATTGTGAAAATGAGCTAATCTAAGGGCCAGTCATTTGCATCAAAAGGCCTTTTGATGAAGACTTACTTGTCCAACTCCTTGGGTCATCAAGAAAAGTCGCAAGTGCCCATGGGTTTGGCACTACAATTGGTTTGATTGACAATGGTAGTGAATGTATAGATGCATAACTCCTTGTAACTAGATGGACTCTATTTAGCCACTAGTACAACATGAGGGATTCCAAGGTTCCCATTTTAAATGTTTGGACATATGACCTAGGGAAGTTAATTGTCCCCAATATCTTCATGAATGTTGAACTCATAAAAAATCTATCAAAGAATTATGATGAGAATGTCAGTTATCAGGGCTGCTAGGTGTTGGAAAGAAGTTGAGTCCACTTTTTGGCCAAAAAAGTGGAAGTGTTACCTCCTTTATTTTCAGAATTTGACACATTTGACCTTAAAATTTGAAGCACTTAGAGATGAAATTTTCAAAAGTCCGCTGATCATAAAATGTAGGTACTTTCAGTCTAGTTTCCAAATGTATAATTTATTTCAATACCTAGATGAATTTCAAATTGAGTTTCAATGGTAAAACCGTTTATTAAAGTCACTTTTTTTACCATACCATGCACTTGTACATCATCCATATTTTAACCTAAATTATTGTATTTTTCTAAATCTTTTTGGGAAAAGATTTGTAACTCACTGAAGCACATTTTTGATATTTTTTGTAATTTTTTATTGAATATTTTTTTGTTAAATCTTTACTAGCCATATTTGTCGTTTCGAAAAATCATCGTGTACGTCATGCATAAGATGACCTAAACTTATCATTTTTTGATTTTTTTTAAATTGAAAAGAATTTTTTGAAGTACATTCTCATGCAATTCGTTTTACAAAACAATATTTTAACAAAAAGTTATTAAAATATTAAAAAACTTTGATATTTATAGTTTATGGACCAGTTTCATCATAAATTAATTGAAAAATAGAAAAAATAAATCCAATTGTAAAAAAATTACATGTTTGGAATGCACTATCTCTCATCTATAATGGGTTTTAATTTCGTCGAAAAATTCTGCAAAAAAGTCATCAGCCATACGTCCAAACTCACTATTTTTCTTTGACATTGTTAGAACCTTCAACTTGCAGCTCAAACCAGGTTGAAGGTCTAGGTTTGGATACCCAATGCTTTTCCCAAACCAGAATACAAGCCAAAAACCCGACCACAAAGCAAGATGAATTTCAAATTTTTAGAAATGGGATCCCATTTCCTAATATTAAATGTGGTGACCATTGGGAGGCACTGAGAAATGGGATATGTTCCAGGCGATTACACATTGTATTGGAAATGAAGTCGTTTCTTACCGTTTTAAAATTTACTAGGAAAGTTTACTTTGTGAAGTCTACAGCAACTTCACATGTATGGCTGACTATGACATATTAGGCTATTTTTCATCAACTTTTGTCTTTATAGGTGTTGAGCTTGTATTTTGGATTGAATTTTTCAAAGGAGGCATCATGTAAATAGTTTTTGAAGTGGAATTGTGTTAGTTTTCTACTCATTTGGAGGAACAAAAGAGGACGACTTTTGTTTTTGTAGGTCTTCAATTTGCAATATGGATTGAGTTTTTGAAAGGAGGCATCAAGAAAACAATTTTAAAGGGAAGTAGAAATTGTATTGCGTTTTCTACTTGTTTTAAGGAATAAAATAGGAATAATTTTGTCCTAATAGGTCTTCAACTTCAAATTTGGATTGAATTTTTTGAATAATTTCACTATTGACATTCATTTGTGCTTGAGGATTTTATAATCATGGAGTTCTGAAGCATAAGAGGAAAGATAGGAGGAACGGTGACTCACGAAGAATTGGGCAAGAAAAAGGAAGTCATCAATAGACAATGCATTTTAATTCGCCATGAATACGGCTGTTAAAGAGACCATAGTTGCCAGGCAAATAATTACAAAGTCAATTGAAAAATATGGTCTCAAAGTCAAATATATTAAAATCATCAATCAAGTGACCGAAATTTGTTTGTAGAGACCGTCGTGAAACATTAATCAATTTTTGAGAGATGAAAGTTTTATAGAATTTGTTCAAAATAAATTTGAAAATGAAAATAAAAATCATTTAAATGTTGTTGAAAATAAAAATGAAAAATCTTTTGTTGAAAATGAAAATGAGAATGATCCTTTTGTTGAAAATGAAAACGAAAACCGTTTTGTTGATGTAAATGAAAATGAAAACCATTTTGTTGATGAAAATGTAAATAGTTTTGAAGTTGAAAATGAAAATGAAAATGAAAATCTAGAATGTGATGTTGAATTTAATGAAAATACTTTTTAAAAAATTGAAAATGATGTTTTAGATAATATTCTTGGTAAGATTTCTTGGAGGCAAATAAGAACACATGCGAATAGAATATACAAAAAATTCTTTTGTAGTAAAAAATTTGCATTTCAATGTCAGCTAATGATGCAATTGATGAGAATGCAAAAAATGAGGAAAATAATGAAAAAATTAGGCTTTTTGTTAAACCAAGAAGAAAAGACCAATCATTAAAACATGATATGCCTACTATTGCTAGTGTCATTCAATCTATTGAAAAAAATAGTTGATCTAAAGATAAAAATGCAGCAAGAAGAGCTATAACAATTGCTATAGTTAATAAAACAACTTTGAATAAAAGAATGGTAAGCAATATTAGTGAAGTTTTAAAAATACATCCTAAAACATTGCTAAGAGTGGCAAAAATAAGAGAAAGTATAGAAAATGATCCTATCAACCAATGTTGAAGTTTCAGTGGTCGAATCTTGAGGTCTGATATGAAATTGAATGTTGAAATTAAATCTTTTATTGAAATTTTTTGGCATGATGATACTAGGGTATCATCTAATACTAGAGATGTTTTAAAATTAAGGGTGGGGTCCAAAGTTCACGATCCTCACCCAAAACACCTATTGGATACAACACAAACTGAATTTTATAGAAAATTTTGTGGTGATTTAGTGTTACCTGGTAATATTAAAATAAGTCAAAAGTCTTTTAAAAAATATAAACCATGGTATGTAAAAATTAATAAGCAACGAATATCTTGTTGTAAAACACATGTTCAATTTTGTTATTTTTATGATATTTTTTGATATATACGTTGTACTTTGCATACTAATATGATTATATAGGAATGCGGTATTAATATGCCACCTAAAACAATAAGGAAATTTATATCAGGTTTGTTTTATGAAAGATCTAATGGTAAATTATTTTATTTAAGTCCTTGTATTTTTGGACAATGCACTGTCTGTGGAAATCTTTCATTTTTAAGAATTTGGAAGTCATGATAGTGATTTTGGACAATAATTACTAGATGTTAAAAGATTTAAAAATGTTGACTATTCTTTAAAACATGGAAAAATAGGAAAGCATTGTGATTTAGTTACAAAAAAAAGTTAGTGTGCATGCATTCATGAGTGAATTTAAGAATAAGATTGTACCAAAATATGTCATGCACTCTCAACATGCTCGATGGCTTGATGGCCAATTTCATGCATGTAGAAATACATTTCCAATTGGTACTATACTTTCAGTGGTTGATTTTGCGGAAAATTATATTCTAACTCCGGAAGAGGAAATTCAATCACAGTATTATAATTCAGTGCAAGTAGCTATGTTTGTCCATATTGTTTATAGACATGTAGATGATAGCACAAAGGATGATAGATTTTTTTTGAGGGAGTATCATTTTTATTTGAGTGACAACCAATGACACTTGTCAGAGTTTGTTCAATATTGTTTCAATATATTTTATAGAAATTTAAGAGAAAGAGGAATCTAGATAACAAAACACCTCATATGGTCAGATAATTGTACAGGGCAGTTCAAGAATGCTCGAATGTTCTATTGGTTAAGTAGGGTTCACAAGGAATTTAATGTCCAACATATATGGAGTTTTTTTAAGCTGGACATGGTAAAGGAGAACATGATGGAGTTGGTGTGTGTGTCAAAAGAATTCTTGCTAGAGAAATTAAAATTTGAGGATGCAGTAAAATTTAAAAATGCATGTAGGATTGTGGATTGGTGCAATACAAGATTATCTACACCTAGTTCGAGTGAGTACTCTAAAGTTTGTCGATTCTTTTGGTTGGTTGAAGAAGAGAACATTCTATCTAGAGTTGACTATGAGACAATCATTGGATCAACTAAATGACATTCATTTAGGAGTTCGACAACAAGCACATGGACTATTTGGACAAGGGAGCTTGCATGTTTTTGTCAATTTTGTATCTCAGGAGATTGGGAAGCATGTGAAAATACAAAATGGGTTGAACAATGGGAGCAAAGATTGTTGACACCTACACAATCACACAATCAATATGAAAGAACTATTGAAGAAAATGATCAAATGTTTGCATATGAAGACTATGATTGTGTTTCAGACCTTGTACAAGAAGATAATTTAATTCAATTTATTTCATTTTATTTCACTTTTTAAAGTTATTTTATAATTTTTTTTATTTATATGGATATGCGCAAGTTATTAAATCAATTTTTTTTTTTTGTAGCACATGTGTATGCTATTGTTGCACCTGAGGGGAATGAAGAGGAAACAAAATATTGGTTGGCTCGTTATGTGGAGACTAAACAGAAGTTAATAGCACCTCGAGAAGATGATGATTTCTATCATTATCCAACATGTACAGTGATCCGCTTAAGACATCCCCTTAAGCAAATTTTGATAACAAGTTTTTTATCCCCTTAAGCAAATTTTTAGAACAAGTCTTTGATCCTCTTAAGAAAATTTTGAGAATGTATTTGATGATGGTTTTCATGTTTTCCAATAGGATCGGTGGTGGTTGTTGGCACTTGGCTACGAAAATACTTGACAAGGAAGAATGGTCTACCTGCATTCGAAGATTATGAAATGCATAAAAAGATTATACACTATTCACATTTGGTGGTGGCAACAAATACAAAACTAGATCGGTATCATGGAAGACCTACAAATAAAGTGCTATGGACAATTTCTATGGAAGAGCACGAGATAATCATAGATGCATTACAAAAAAGAGAGGATGCAAATGGTACAATGGAATAAGTAAATATAGGTAAATATAGGTTTTAGTTTTATATTGTCCTTTTAAATAGATTAAATACATGTTTTGATATTGGTCAAGTGTGTTATTAGTTGAAATTGTTTTAAATTGTCCTTAAAGATCCTTAAGCCATAATCACAAAAAAGAATCTAGTCCATGTAGATTCAATCTAGACAACATGAAATACTTGGTAAAAATAAGTCATTGTTAGTTAAATTATATTTAAATACTGTGTGTGTGAAATGTGGAAAATATTAGTAAATCAACACAAACCTTAATGAAACAAATTATATCAAAGATTTGAATCAAGTAAATTACTCTATTTTGCAGTTTAAACAAATCTTTTAAGAATGTCTTGTTGTCTTCTATTATCAAATATTTATTAAACCATTTGGCCCTCAGATTTCTTTGTGCACTATGGTTGTTAAAATGGAAACTTGAGAAATGAGAAAATATTCAATATGCAAGCCAATTAAATTCCTACATGGAACTATATGATGAAAATGATAATGGATACTATGATGAATGGATGATGGTGCTAGATTATTCGAGGTAGATACTATGGTTTTGAATTAGGATGATTCTACATATGCTCAAATGCTAACTATTACTATGCTAATCTAAAATGCAACTATGATGCAAAGGATAACCTAAAATGCAACTATGAAGCAAAGTGTGATTCTAAGATCTAACTATGATGCAAAACATGATATGAAATGTAACTATAAGATTCCAAAATGCAAGAATGCTCAAATGATATTCCTGCATGATAACTCTACTCAAATGTGGATGTAAAATACAATGGAAAATGGTTGTATTTATAGGCTTTTCCAAGCATCTTGTGAGGTGGCAACAATCAACGGTCCATATTCAAACAAATGGATGAATGGTGGAGATGAAGAGAATCAAGAAGGTGTCCCCTTGACCAAAGACAACATGCCAAATGGATGGAGGAATCTCTTGACCAAAGGTAACATGCCAAATGGATGGAAGATCAAAGTGTGGGAAGAAAAGACCATGTGTTTGAAAATTCGTTGAAGAAGTGTGTGAGGAATAAGCCATGTGTTTGAAAATAATTCTAATTTAGAATTATCTAATTTCATGTGACCTTGGTGAGGTGGCATAAAAAGTTGTAGACATATGCTTGAATTCCTAATCCGGGATTAGTGAAACTTAATTAAATAAAACAAGCTTATGAAATTTGTTTATTTAATTAAATTAGAAGAATATGATTTTAGATTTGAAGAATTAGAAAATATGAACAATATAAATAAATTGAGACAATTTATACGTAGTTGAATATTAATTAAATAACTAGTATTTAATTAATTAGATGTCATGATTGATTTTAGGTGTATACATTTTGCCCGACCATAAAAACATTCAATTTCTCGTGAAGGTTTTTTACTTTGCCCTCTTGAAGTGAAAATATTAAAATATTTTCATCCTCATGTATGACTTCTTTTACCTCACACATTTAAGTTCAAAATATTTGCCTTTAAAAATGGGGCTTTTAAAATCTCTTTGGGTAAAATACTTTATTCATACCCTCTTATATTTTGCATTTAAAATGCTTGTCATTAAATATAAACAAAGGTGGGTAAAATACTTTACCCATTCCTCACGCCTTCATTTTATTTTTAATACCCCTTGTAGTCAACTTCAATTTCTTGTATATTTTAAAAGCGCCTAAGGGCTTCAAACATTATAGTATCTAGCAACATTTAAATCTTTTAAAATATTACAATGTTTTACCTCGGGCCTATTACCTTCACCTATATTAAAACCTTTTCACCTTTTACGGTGGAGATTTTTGAATATTATGTTTCGAGTCTCATATTTTAGCCCATTTAAATATTGCATTGGGCTACATTTAAAACATTTGTGTTCTGCCACCAAAATTCCTTTGGGCCCACACCACTTTTATGAGACACTTTCTCGCACATCTCGCATGAATTAAAAGGTAAGCACTTTGAAGGTGCAAAATTGTGGGGAAGGGTTGGGATTCAACTGCATTTTTCTTTCACCTCTTTGTGGTTGATTTTATTTTGTTGCCCTAACATCCCTCATCTCTTCGTTTGCCTAAAATATGCCTTGCTCATTGCTCTACAACTCTCCTTTTGCTTGGCCATGGCACCCTAACACAAACAGATACTGCATCGAGCCCCATTGAAAATGTGTTACCATCTTATTTCGCCTCAATTTCTTCTCTGAAGACATTCATAAACATGGTGGCTTCAATAAATGCCCCTACCTGTAGCATTTAATGAATCTCTCTAATTAGGCGCATCGATTGCTCTCATTCTGAAACCTTTTCAAAAGAACATTCACATTATGTAGCAACCCATGGGACTGAAAGGAGCCACATCTATTTGAGGATTTTTTAGGAAACGAGTTCAATTGCCTTGTCCAAGCTTCAAAATTGAGTTTCCTCGAACTATTATGCCACATTTTCTCTATATGCGCATGAGCTACTTCTCTATCCTCAGTTTCAAAGAACTTTAGCCCTCTCAATGTTTGATGGGGCCCCTTTCATTTGCAGCATATACATTTCTCTGCCAACACTTCACACGCAATGGCTGCCCCTTGTTTCATGCCAACCACCTCTTCAAATGGCTCGGTGGCTTCCCCATCTCAATACACTGCTTTCAAATGTGCTCTAGATGTGGTGGAATATAGGCATTAGTGCCAAAATAAAGCTCCTTCAACTTTTGATGGTACCTCTTTGAATTCATTTGGAAAACACATTTGCTTAGAAGTTTTTCAAACATTTTCAACAGTTTTTTTATGTGTGTATACTGCACTCATGGCAGTTTTGATACATTTCATTGCAAACACAAACTCTCACATCCCTTCATTCTTCCTCTACATATAAACTTTTTTTTTTTGTATCAAATTGACACCCTTTAGCAAGTATAATGGTGGCTGTGTTGTTCTTTATTTCCATGTTTCCAAGCGAGAACACAACACTTGATGAGTTTTGTCCCTGCTTAAAAAATGTCCCCTGCTGAGCTATTCCATGAGCTTGAGCCGTGGTT
>VDFB02010534.1:0-33502 GCA_007258455.2 Sequoia sempervirens
TTTTTCCTAGAAAGTTGTTTCAAGGAAAAGGGTACTAGAATTTGCAAATTTATTTGACAAACATCCCTAGTGGGACTCATTCGCCACTAATGGTGAATCAGTCCTTTTTCGTTTTTCCAAAAAATTGAAATCACACATTTGTACTCCAACACCTGCACTTCATTCCTAGATTGAAACCTAGATCCAATTCTACGAAAACACTTGCAAAAAATAATATAATTTTATTTCTAATGGGGGGTTTCCCTTAATCATACCCTTATTTTGGTATTTAAACCTTGAAAGAAATAATCAAATATGTAGAAAAACTCTAGGCCAAAGTGTGTCTAAGATTAGGAAATATGAAACAAGATTCAACCCTATTCTAATATGCAAGAATAAGATGGATGAATGAAACTTGAATGATGTAAGACTCACTCTAAGAGATCCTAAATCACATTAGAAATGAATCTTAATGACATGCAAACCTTCCTTAGGCTAAAGATACAGAGAAAATGGAAGATGGAATCACTTGGAAAGCAAGTCCTTAGGCTTGGCTTGATAGCTAGTTGCATCTTCCCAACTTAGAATTCTTCATGATTCTCCATAGGAATCAATGATCAACCCTTGACAATTCTTGATCTAGAATAAGAGTGAGCTTGAAAACCTACAAAAATCCCTAAATGCTTCCCCAAAGCTTCAACTTTGTTGTAAATGGACTTGTGAATGCTCTTGTGAAAATTATTCAATACTTGACTCTTGAATTTGCTTGTTAAAAATTGCTAGATGTTATGAAAAAATACCTAAAAAATTATATTTATAGGAATCAATACCTAATTGATCATTCTTTAGACCTCAAAGGCCAACATCCACTAGAAATTTGAATTAGGTTAGTGATTTTCTTGCTCAAACTTTAAAATCCCCCAAAAGAGACTCATTTGCCACCCTTAGGGAATGGGTCCCACTTAAGGTTTTTTAGGTGGGTTTTTGGGATTTAAATGAATTAAGTGTTATTTGTCAGGATTTATATGATTTTTAAGTGGAATAAGCCTCAAGGTTTGAAATAATGTGTCTTAGGGGCCTATAAATGCTGATTTAAAGGAAAGTAAATGCAAGGGTGCCCAAGATAGGTCTAAATTAGACAAAGGATTGCACTATCTCCAAGAAGGGAGTGCAATTTCAGTGTCCACATTTAGCCCCCACTTTAGCACCCATATGAATCTACATGCATATGCAAGCTAGAGGACTCTAAATAGTACATTTTATTTCATAAAAGGGTACTCATTCAGAAGATGGGAGAATGAAGCCCCCAGTGTAGTTATCTACAAAATCAAAACATTAGGAACCGCATCCTACAACCTAAATTCATTAGTTGTTCAAAAATCCTCTAATTAAACCTCTAACTAGAAATCACATTGAGGGTAGATGTATGCCCCCCCTTAATTTTGCTTGCTCTACTAAAGTGGAATAAAGGTAGCAATCTAGCTATGTCCAATGGGGTAAGTCGTACCATAGGAAATTTTAAAGTAACATGCTAGATAATGATAGAAAATTGATGATGTCATGAGGGGAGTCACGATTTCAACATAATAAATGGTGTGAAAAAAATTCACTAGCACCCATTATGTTTGTTTTAGTGAAATGCACTTTTTAACCCTATTGTAGTAAAAACCCTAGTTTTAACCTACATAAAAGTAAAAGGTGAAGTGAATTGTAACTTATTTTATAATTTTATCTTCTTGTAGCTTGAGAGTGATGAGAGAATATTGAAAGATTCCAAGAAGATGATACTATGAGCCTGTGAGACTGGACGTGCTATGAGACCAGGTGGCGGGCGGTGAACATCAGCATGAGGTGAGTCGATTATGCTACTTTCGCTTACTTTCTATTTAGTTATTTAATGATTTTTATGTATTTCTAGGTTAAGTTAGGATCCTAGAAAAAAAGGTTTGCAAAGTGTCCCCCTTTTTTGCAGAGTGTCCCATTTGCTTGCAAAGTGTCCCATTTTCTTGCAAAGTGTCCCACTTTTTCACAAAGTGTCTCGTTTCTTTCTGAAGTGTCCCAAAAGGGATCTAAAGTGTCTAGGGCCTTTAGGAAATCACACTAGAGGAATTTTAGAACACTTTTATGATGAATAATGTAGAAATTACAGAGTTTAGATTTCATATAGTGCATATTTTTTCTTTATGGATAGGTACCCACCCATTCACGTCAGCATCTAGGTGGTAAGCAGCTTAGCTTTCTTAGAGACCTACCCCCACACTTCTAGTAGAGGATACAGAGCACTTGAAGACTATGGGGATATAATGGGTATACCTCATGCCCCCCATGAGGTACCATGATGCGATGTTAATGGCTCTAGCTGAGTGTTGGGATTTAGACACATGTACATTTCACCTTCTTATTGGTGAGATGACGATCACCCTAGAGGATGTCCACTGCATACTTCAAGTTGCTATTTAGGGTGAGTGGGTACGCTTTTGAGGAGATTGGAAATTCCATGAGAAGAAGGTCAACATGTAGTATTTCCTAGATGGGCCAGTGCACGATGAGTGGGTGAGGGAATATATTGAGCTTCCTATGCTACTACATTCATGATCCTTGATGGTGAGATGAATTATGATGCACATAGTTGCACTATTACTCATCCCAGATTGGTGTGTAGTGCACCTAGAGGGAGGACTAGTACACCTAATACGTGGGACTGCACAACAAAAGATAGTATACACCCGAGGGTGTTGTATCCCTCAAATCATTATTTATATTTATCAAAAAATGTGGACAATGGAAATGGAATGCAAAAATTCCTTACACCAAAAGGGGAATGAAGGAAGAGGGATCCAATTTCACAATGCTCACACTCAAGAACAAATCCTTGAGATTCCAATGTAAAGGGGATTCAAATTTGTGAAAGGGAATTATCCTTAATGTTGTAAATTGATAAAGAAGTTCAACACTAATGCAAAGCTTAGAAAATGCAAGATGTCTGAAAACACGCTGTGATATGCAAAAACATCTAAATGGCCTATAAAATGCTTTAAAAACATAGTGGAAATAGAACAGGAAAGAGCAATAGTAAAGGATATGCACTTGGGAATCTCAGAATAACTGAAAGTAGCTCTGAAAATCTAGAAATGTTGAATTTTTGACCAACTAGGACTCATTCGCCAACTCGGGCGAATCAGTCCCTAAACAGGGTTTTTGCCTAAAAAGTTGTTTCAAGGAAAAGGGTGCTAGAATTTTCAAACTGATATGACAAACATCCCTAGTGGGATTTATTCACCACTAATGGTGAATTAGTCCTTTTCCACTTTTCCAAAAATTGAAATCAAAGATCTATACTCTATCACCTGTACTTCGTTCCCAGATTGAAACCCAGATCCAATTCTATGAAAACACCTACAAAATAGAATATAATTTGATTTATAATTGGGGGTTTTACTTAGTCAAACCCCTATTTTAGTATTTAAAACTTGAAATAAATAATGAAATATGCACAAAAACCCTAGCCCTAAGTGTGTCTAAGACTAGAAAATCTGAAGCAAGATGCAACCCTATTCTAATATTAAAGAATAAAATGCATGAATGAAACTTGAATGATGTAAGACTCACTCTAAGAGATCCTAAATCACATCATAAATGAATCTTAATGACATGCAAACCTTCCTTAGGCCGAAGATAGAGAGAAAATGGAAGATATAATCACTTGGAAAACAAGTCCTTAGGCTTGGCTTGATGGCTAGTTGCATCTCCCCAACCTACAATTCTTCATTATTCTCCATAGGCATCCATGATTAACCCTTGAAAATGATTGATCTAAAATAAGAGTGAGCTTGAAGACTTGCAAAAATCCCTAAATGTTGCTCCAAAGCTTCAAATTTATTGTAAATGGACTTGTGAATGCTCTTGTGAAAATTATTCAATACTTGACTCTTGAATTTGCTTGTTAAAAATTGCTAGATATTATGAAAAATTACCTAAAAAACTTATATTTATAGGCATGAATACCTAATTGATCATTATTTAGACCTCAAAGGATGAAATCCACTGAAAATTTGAATTAGGTTAGTGATTTTCTTGATCAAACTTGAAAATTCCCCAAAAGGGACTCATTTGTCCAAGGTGACAAATGGGTCCCACTTAAGGTTTCTAAGGTGGGTTTTCAAGATATAAATGAATTAAGTGTTATTGTCGGGATTTATATGATTTTTAAGTGGAGTAAGCCTCAAGGTTTGAAATAATGGGTCCTAGGGGCCTATAAATGTTGATTTAAAGAACAATAAATGCAAGGGTGCCCAAGATAGGTCTGAGTTAGACCAAGGATTGTACTATCTCCAAGAAGGGAGTACAATTTTAGTGTCCACATTTAGCTCCCACTTTAGTGCCCATATGACTCTACATGCATATGAAAGCCAAAGGACTCTAAACAATACATTTTATTTCATATAAGGGTACTCATTTAGAAGATGGGAGAATGAAGCCCCCAGTGCATTTATCTACAAAACCACAACATTAGGAACCACATCCTACAAAAAAAATTCATTAGTTGTCAAAAAATCCTCTTATTAAACCTCTATTTAGATACCACATTCGAGGGTAGATGTATGTCTGCCTTGATTCTGCTTGCTCTACGGAGGTGGAATCAAGGTATCAATCTAGCCACGTTGAATGGGGTAAGTCATACCATAGGGAATTTCCAAGTACCATGCCACATAATGATAGAGAATTGATTATGTTGGGAGGGGAATCAAAATTTCAACTCAACAAACAGGGTAAAAAATGAAACTCACAAGGACTCACTATGTTTGTTTTAGTGAAATGCACTTTTTAACCCTAATGTAGTGAAAACCCTAGTTTTAACCTACGTAAAAGTAAAAATTGAAATGAATTGTAACTTAATTTATCATTTTACCTTCTTGTAGCTGGAGAGTGACAAGATAATAGTGAAATATTCCAAGCAGATGAGACTAGTAGCCTGTGAGACTAGACGTGCTACGAGATCACGTGGCGCGTGATGAGCGTCAACACAAAGTGAGTCAATTCTACTACTTTCACTTAGTTTCTATGTATTTATTTAATGATTTTTATTTATTTCTAGGCTAGGTTAGGATCTTGGAATTCTTTTTTGCAAAGTGTTCCCTTTTTTTGCAAAGTGTCCCATTTGTTCACAAAGTGTCCCTTTTGTTAGCAAAGTGTCCCGTTTCTTCGCGAAGTGTCCCAAAAGGGGTCTAAAGTGTCTAGGGCCTTTATGAAAACACACTAGAGGGATTTTAGCACACTTTTATGATGAATAATGTAGAAAGTAAATAGTTTAGATTTCTTATAGTGCATATTTTTACTTTATGGATGGGTACCCACACATTCGCATCAACATCTGGGTGGTAAGCAACTTATCTTTCTTAGAGACCTAGCCCCTGTACTTTCAGTAGAGGATACATAGAAATTTCAAGATTTGGGGATATATTGGGTGTATCTCATGCCCCCCATGAGGTACCATGATGCAATGTTGATGGCTCTAGCCAAGTGTTGGGATTTAGACACTTGTACATTCCACCTTCTTACTGGTGAGATGATGATCATCCTAAAGGATGTCCACTACATACTCCAAGTTTCTATTTGGGGTAAGAAGGTATGCTTTTGAGGAGATCATACATTCCACGAGAAGAAGGCCAACATGCAGTATTGCCTAGATTGGCTAATGCACTGTAAGGAGTGGGTGAGGGCATAGATTGAGCTTCTTATGCTACTATATTCATGAGCCCTGATGGTGAGATGGATTATTATGTATACAATTGCACTAGTACTCATCCTAGATGGGTGTAGAGTGCACATAGAGGGAGGAATAGTACACTTGATACATGGGATGGTAGAGTGCAAGACAATATACACCTGGGGGAGCTATATCCTAGTGCACTTATACTATGACCTTGGACGGTTCATTTTTTGAGAGGTAGATAGCATGGTACATTGTACGCTTCTATAGGTGTGGTTACTTGAGCATATTACTTGTACCAAACCTATTGGCTTCCCGTGTCTAACAATAGTGGGGTATCCTTAGGCCTTTAGCTATCCTCTATGGTGATTGTGGTAGTATGGAGATTTACACTTTTGGAGAGTGAGATTTGACCAAATGGAGGAGGATGAGATCCTATGAAGACCCTATCAGCTTACACTACAGTGGCTAGATCATACTCGTTCGATGAGGAGATTGTAGCTTGATAGATTTTTTATTATCCGCCATGACTGTGTAGTACATCCTTTCTATTATGATCATATCATGTAGCAGTTTGGGTAGATGCAGAAACCACTGAGGGAACAACCATTCTTTAGGAAGTTATTGTGAAGTGCCTAGAGACCTAGTGATATAGTACGGTTCACTGCAAAGACTGTTGTCTATAGTGACTCTGAGTACTCAGATCACGATATGGCTCCAATCTCTGATGTTGATGACATTGGTGCCATAGATGATTATGAGGAGTGGTGGAAAATATCACGAACAACTCCTATATTTCTAATTAATGAGTTTATAAGAGATGTAATACCACTTCCAGATGAGGGGGATGATATAGAGGACAAGCCTAAGGAGCCACGGTACAGGGCTACAAACATACTTACAAATTTCATAGATGGAGTATGATGAGGATGTAGATCTTGACTATGATAGTCAAGATGAAGGAGATGAGGACGAGGAGGAGGACGAGGAGGAGGAGCCACCCATGAGCAAGGATGATGAGGCGGTAGTTGAGGATCGAGCACCAAATGAGTGGGGAGAGCCCTCATCCATTCATATGACTAGATCACGAGTAGAAGCCAAAACAGGCACTATTACCCATAGTCATGGAGGAGCTAGCACATCTTCCATACCCCCTACATAGGATGAGGTTGATGTTTCTTAGCCTACTAGAGATATAGGTCATGATATTTCATTTATGTGTGTAGTTTATGTTTATGCTTATGTTTGATATAGATAAAACTACAAATTAATTGTAAAACTGAAAGTATGCACCTAGAGATTTGTAGAGGCTAGAATGGAGACTGGAAATGTTGTTGATCTTGAAATTTTGACCTAATGGGACTCATTTTCCTTTTTGGGTGAATCAATCCCAGATCTGGGAAATTGTTTCGCAACCTATTTTAGCCAAATGGGTATCTAGATCTACTAAAAATCTCTAAAAAATAGGTATAGTTGGACTCATTCACCAGTAATGGCGAATGAGTCCACTTTGGCTTTTCTAAACAATCAAATGTGGAATTTGTAGCTCTCAATTTTCTATTTTTGTTCCTCTAGGTGTCCAGATCTAAAACCCAAAATTTTGAGGTTGTAAGTGAATTTTTGTGTAGATTTTGATGTTGCCAATAGGGAAATGACTCCAACAAGTTTGAAACCTATTCTTCAATCATGTCTAAGCCATCTAAGCACCTAGATTTGCAACCACACAAAGGAAGAGAGAGAAAATGTTGATTGTTAGGGATTGGGGTTTGCCTTGGTCAAACCCCATTTCTAGGTAATTAAAGAAAAATGATGAAATGAGATAATGAAGCATGAAACAATGAAATTATAAATTTTCCATGATGATGGATCTTGAATTACTGTAGTAATGGATGAAGAATATTTCTATTGAATGCCTTAGAATTCAGTTTCAATGCTATCTTGAATGCTTGATTCTTGCTTACCTGACTTGACAACATGAATCTCTTATGAAATAATGATTTGAGGGCTTATTTATATACATCACATTTTCTAATTTTGGAGTCCATCATCATCCTAGAATTATCTTTCATTGCATTTTGTATTAGTTAATTTGCATTCTAGGGTTTTAAAATTTTGCATTAGTGAAAGTGCATCTAATTTTCTTTTTTTCATCTCCAATCATTGAAAAACATTTGAAAATTGCATTTTCCTTTAGTATTCAGGTCATACAACATACAAAGCATCAAAACCAATTCAAAATTTCTATTTTTTTTGAAAAAACCCTAACTGGGACTCATTCACCATTTAGGGAAAATCGGTCCCAGTCTAGATTTTAAATTGTCTATTACAACATCAAAAACCTCATTTCTTTGCTTCCTAAGCCTCCTGGTAACATATACTATAAGTCTGGAAATTTTTGAGAATATTTGTTTTATGCATCTAGGTTAAAAACATCAATTTAGGGTAGTCATTTTTGAAATCATTTCAATTACAAACATCATTAGATCTGAAAATGCTCACATTTCTAAAAGTCTGCATAACATGGATAAAAGTGCTTTTCAATTTTGCATACACAATGTTTCTATTCATAAAAATTTACATAAGTTTGATAAAAAGTTATTTTCATTCTTGGATACACATTGTTTGCATTCTTAAAGCTTTGCATACATTCGATAAAAGTGTTTTGCATCTTTGGATATACATTGTTTATATCGCTGAAATATTGCATGAAATGGTTACAAGTGCTTTTCATTTTTTTTCAAACAATGTTAGTGTCTTACATCTCTAGACATGCTAAGAAAAATTTCCTATACCCTCCTTATGAGAGTGTTTTAGTGATAGAGAATACAACCTTGGACATTCCTAATGATTATATTTTTTCTTCTCCTAATATCTCTCCTACTGGTGAAGAAGATATTTAGGTGTTAGAAGAACCAATTGATGAGAGTTTTGAGAATCCTAGTTGTTTCTCTCCTCTTACCTCTCTTAGTCGACAAGACATTGATGAACAAGACAACACAACCATCAGTAATCATGGCAATAAATTTTTTTTCTCCTAGTATCTCTCTTAGTTGTTAATAAGATATTTTGATGTTAGAAAACACAATCAGTGAAGGTCATGAGAATCTTAGTTGTCCCTTTTCACCTAGAGAAACCCTTATTGAGCAAGAAAGTTCAACCATTGATTATTCCCCTACTTGTGATGAAGTCATTTTAGAAGAACCAACCTTTGAATGTTAAGAACATGTGGTTTGTAGTTCTCCTAAAAAATATCCTCCTAGAGCAGATATCCTGGTGCAAGAAAAGGATAACATTGAAAATAATGATACACTTTCCTAAGAAGAAGAAGAAGAGGAACCATTAGACTCTTACTCGCTAAGGGATGTTAATATTATTCAACCTCACCTCATCCTTTACCCACCATCATACAAACCTCACACTGAAAAAAAACCTGAATTCATCCCCTACCCATCTAAGAATAATGTGTCACAACAATCGAGTCATAATAACATTGCTCATACAGATAACATAGAAACAATTTGCAACTACAACAACCAACCCCAACACCCTTACTGTTGTCTAATCCCATATTGCCTAGTGCTCCTCAGTTTCCTACACAAAGTAGAAAGGAGTATGATCTTGTTGAACAACTTAAGAACACTCCCGCTAAGATATCATTATGGGACCTTATTCAAAACTCCCCTCATTATCATAACATGATTCAAAGTGCTTTGCAACAAGTTCCTATCTCTTCTAATGTGAAATTAAATGACATAGCAGCTCTCATTCAAGGAATAAATGCTGACAATGTTTTTCACCAAAGTGAGCTCCATCCTTTGGAAGTACAAACACAAAATGAAGCATTCATAATAATATCTCAATATAAAAGAATAGGGATAAAGTGAACCCTTGTTGGAAATGGCCCTGCTCTTAATGTGTGTAGTGTAAACCTTTTGGACAAGCTTAGAGTGGATAGATCAAACATTCAAACTAATTCTTTATCTATCAAGGGATTTCACAATGTAGGAAAACAACCACTTGGTGTGATTACTTTGCCTATTATAGTTGGAAAGGCCACATTGGAAACACCAATCCATGTTATGCCTAATGATTTTTCATATAACCTCCTTTTAGGTAGATTGTTGATTCATGCAATGAATGGGGTGCCTTCTACTCTTCAATGTGTAATGAAGTATTTCTACAAGAAAAACGTGTACACACTCGAAGCTTACCCTAACCCCGAAAATTGTTTAAACATTGAGAAAATAAAGTAAAATCCCTCGAAAACATTAACACCAACTACACAAGTGGAACCCATCCAACAAAAAGCCACATAACAACATATTGAACAAGTCACAGAGCTATTGTAAGATGATTGGGGTTCCTTAGATTTTCAACATACATTCATGCGAAAATACAAGATCATAAAAAGAGACTCTAAAAAGGGAAAGGAAAAGGTGGTAATTTCAACACAAAATTTAAACGACCCTTCCAAATCATCGATTTCAACCACTAAACAAGAAGAAGAAAATTATATAACAAATTTTGATGACATCGACTATCAACAACTGCTAGATCCAAAAGAAATGAAAAATATTTATGGAAAAGGTTATGAACTTATGACACAACTTGGCTATAGTGGAAAAGGATGTGGTGCTAAAGAACAAGGTATTCACAACCCTATTTGGGTATGTGGAGGATCATCATGGAAAAAGCAGGCCCTTAAGTGGCAAAAAATTCAAAAAATCAGAGTTAGGAAACTTGATGTAAAATTTTTAATAAGTTATCTATATTATTTCAAAAATATGTAAGAATAGAACGTGTAGCAAATTGATTGTAGTTTCTAAACTACTAGGTTTGTTTAAAAATAAAATTATTTGGTGAAAATTTGAAATTTCAATGCACCTAGTACTTAAATTTAAGGAAAAAATAAGAAGTAGGTGTCTGTCTAACCACCCTAACCATAATAAAATGATAATATTTTTTTAAATAGTTTAGATACAAGTAGAGGACCCATGTCCCAATGTGATGCATATTTTTGTAATTTTTTTCGAAGTAAATATTTAATTATGATTTTTTTATTACAACTTTAAAAAAATATAAAAATGTGTATGTTTGACCACCTTAACTTGGTCAAAACTTCATGAAATTCACTTTTTATTTTTTTTATCGCATAGTATGTGAAGCATAGAATGTGACACATGTTTTGGATTCAAAAAATGCGATACCGTTTGAAAGTTATAGATGTTTTCAATCAGCCTATCAATCGTTTAGTCATAATTTGAATAGAAAATGAATAATAATTACTTATTAAATTCAAAGTAAAACATAATTTTATATTGGTGGAAATCTGATAATCTCCTTTAAAAACCATTTTTGTTTCATAAATTTTGGGTAAAAAAATGTCATCAACCACATACCCATCATATTGCCACTTTTTGGCCCATCATGATCCTGCACATACCCATCTACTGACAATCAGGAGTTCCATCACCTCAGAGTGAGTATGCATTTTTGGAAAAATAACCTAGATTTGATACCTATCATGTTGGAAAACTGATCAAAGCTTGATCCATTTTATTTTTTATTTCTTTTGTTCTTCTCTCCCTTCTAGTTATTTTCATTGCATGATTTCTTATCTCATTTTGCTACAAATCATTCACCTTGTGCATGTCCTTTTTTGCTTATGTCGGTTTGACTTAGGATCTTGGATCTTGGGGGCTTGACCACCTCCTTCATCTTTGTTATCCTAGAACATTTGTATCTGTGCACTTGGGACCCTCTTGAATGTCTACTTTAGTGTGAGTTTGAAGCAAGTTCATCCTCTCACTAAAGTGGGGGCTAAATGTGGACACCAAAAAAGTAACCCTTCTACTTTTTCTAGCCTGTTCAAGCCCTCCTTGTGATTTTGGCTTAATATTGCCTTGATTTAATGTTGTAATGTGAATAACACATCAACATTAGGTCTTGGTCCCTTATAAACTAAATAAAATACATGTCTTGTAAAGGTGTTGTAAAGTGTTGTAAATCACTTTCACACTTTTCTAGACTTTTATTAAGCATTTGAGTCTAATGGACTATATTTTCCTTAATTAAGTAATGTAAAATATATTTAATTGTATTTTCACATTAATCTAGAAGGCTTGTAAATTAAACCTAGTTTTAATCTAGTGTTGTAATGTATTTTACACATTTACATTGGATCTTGTGCCTTTCTAGGCTATGTGGACCTCATTTTAATGTTGTAGAGTGTATTTAATCACACTTTCACATTGAATTTTGTGTCCTTATCCCTAATCACCCTTTATATCATCATTAATAGGCCCATATGACTTAATATTATGCATCCCAAGGATTATTTTGATAAAAAACCCAACAAAATCTATATAAAAGCTTAATTTCTTCGTTCCCCAATATCTTAGCTAGCAAAATGCGCCTATGGGACCCATTTACCACTTTGAGAGAATGAGCCCAATCTAGGTGGGACCCATTCGCCCAGGATGGTGAATGAGTCCCATTTGGGCCGTTTTCGAGGTTTGAGAGGGAAAAATTGGCTTTTAAGTTTAATTTTCTTCAATGCCGACCTTGGGGATCAAATTAATAACCATTTGAGTGCCTTGTCTATATAAATAAGCACTCAAATTATTATTTCATAAGAGATTCATATTGTTAAGTCAAGCAAGTTAGGGTTAAGCATTTCAAGTCTTCACAAGGTCATCAAGATAGCTTTCAAGATCACTTCTAAGGAATTCAAGGGAATATTCTTCATCCATTGTTGCAACAATTCAAGATCCATCATCATATAAAGTTTCTAATTTCATTATTCCATGTTCATGCTTCATCTTATTTCATCATTTGGTTTAATTACCTAAACAATCAGCAATCAAAATTTTCTCTCTTTCATGGTGTGATAGTAGATCTAGGTACTTTGAAGGCTTGGAGATGATTGAAGAATAAGTTAAAAACTTGTTGGAGTCATCCCCCAATTGGAAAGCTCAAAATATTTATAAAAAGTCACTTAGAGTCTCAAAAATCAGGGTTTCGGATATTGACACCTGGGGGAATAGAAAGAGAAGACCAAGGGCTATAGATTCCACTTTTGAGTCTTCAGAAAAGCTAAAATGGACTCATTTTCCATTAGTGGTGAATGAGTCCCACTATACTTATTTTTTAGAGATTTCTACAAATTTGGATACCTATTTTCCCAAACAGGCTCTAGTACAATTTTCTAGAACTGGGATTGATTCGCCCATAATGGCACCTAAATGAGTCCCAATAGGCTTAAAATTTACCATCTTCAGGATTTCAAAGTCCCATTACATTCTCAACAATTTTCCAGGTGCACACTTTCATTTTTATAGTTTTATGTTTTGTTTCATTTGCATCTCTAGGTCATTTAGTATATGTTTGGATATCACATTGTGTTTTCAAATATTTCTTGTTTCCCAAGTTTGCACTTGGTGGTGAACCCATTATTAATTCTTTTCTAATCCCAAAACCTATCCTTTGATACCTTATTTTTAGATCTTTTCCATCCTTCTTTGGGGAAAGATCTCTAGGGTGTCCTTGAGTGTGAACATTGTGAAATCAGATCCCTCTTCCTTCATTCCCCTTTTGGTGTGAACAAGGAAGTTGTGCATGCCATTTCCATTTCTCCTCACTTTCATTCCTAGAATGTTTTTTTTTGTGTGGGATGAATTTTTCTTAGTTGTTCTACATATATTTCCATCATTTTTTCCTATTTAAGTATGGTATACATATTTTGTATGCACTTTCTCTTTTGTAGACGTACTGAGATAAAGTGCCACTAAATTGTACATGCTTTTTGAAGATTTCTCACATCTTGTTGTGTCTTTTATACTCACACTATGTTATAAAGTATATGAGAGAGTTGTGTAGTGCCTTTTTTTCCCATCACATTTTTCTCAAGTGAGTTTCCCTTCCATGACAACATTGAATCCTAGTATTCTTGCCTCAAGTGTGTGCTCCTTGTTTGTAAACTTTTTTATTTGTAGTTACTTTCATTTGCATGTTAAAATGTTATTTGTTCTCTTGGCTCTCTCTTGGTGACACATAGTTTTAATGGAACTATCTTGGCTCTCCCTTTTTTGCATTATGGGGGGGGGGGGGTTCTACTATTGGTGCTAATGCTTCCTTGGTTCATTTTGGAGTTATCTATGCATCTAATTATTTTTTCTTTGTACTAGATGGATGCGACAACTAGCCACCCATGAATTTCATGAGATGCAACTGAAATTGTGGCAAAGAGGATCCCCAAAGGTTATAAATATGTATATAGGATCTAAAGATCTCAATAGGTGTCTTTCCCTGAGTGTATTTCATTAGGAAAGAGATCAAAAGGTGTAAATACTGACTTTAAACCTCAATTGTGAGTTAATGAGACCTCGATCTCAATATTAAGGACAATAGGTAAGGTTTGAAATTAAATTAAAATTATTTGGAGGACTCAAACTAATTGAAAAATAAAACCTAATACAAAAAATGAAAATTCCTAAAAGTACAAAAAAGGAAATGACAATTTGTAGGCAAAGCTAAGATGGGTCTGGACACATGTACCTATCACCGATATTTTCTTTTAAGACCTACTGATGGATTGATTCTCATCTGGGTGAATGGCTCCTAGTTAGGGCTTTTAAAAAAACTTTTGACAATCCTCTAACTATGGATCTTGGCTTTTTTTGACATAGGTTCCATTGTTAGAAAGTCAAAAATAAATTGCACAGCCTATTTTTTGTGGCTTGACAACAATGATGATAACTTGTGAAATAATAAAAAATTTCTCCTTTGATATCTCTTCAATACTTCTTCAACCTATAATTTTCATACACACAAAGAGAATTTTTTTTTTTGAATGGGGGTTTTCCTTAGTCAAACCCAAGTTGGGTAATAAAACCTTGATAGAAAGATAAATGAAAAATGAGAAGGAAACTATGAATGAATAATGCTTGCTACAACTCACCACCCTTCAATGGCTTCCCTTAGAAGACTGAAGACAAACACATATCTCTAAGGAACTAAATATTTCTTTGCTTGATGGATTTGAATACTTGAAATGCTTGGATGCTTTAGGATCAACAATGCATATTTTCCTTCCCAAGATGACATGAACACACATAACCTTGAACATGATGTTAGGCTCTTTATTTTCTACAACAAGTGATTGATAATGTGAAATAGTAAAGGTATACAATTTCCTACACTACATTTAACCCCTACTTTAGTGAGAGAATGAACCTAGGCTCAGACTCACACTAAAGTAGACAAATATGTGTCAAGAAGGGTCCAATTGTAAAAATCTTGATGAGATAGGATGGCTAATATCAAGGAGGTGGCCAAGCCCTTAGGATTTAAGATGCCATTGAAAACCAACATAAGAATAAAGGGACACACATGATTGTAAGAAATGTGCAACAATTATAGATACACAAGCATACAATATCAAACCTAATACAAAAGGAAAAAGAAAAGAAAGATGGATCAAGCCTCGAATATTTTTTCAAAAAGGAATGGATCAAGCCTAAGATGTTTGTCCAAAAAATACACTCACAATGGGCTAGTGTAGTTTGATATACATTAGGTGATCCTGAAGGAAAAATGAGATATACAAACTAGGTCTACAATGTGTGTACCTATAAAAAGTTGGAAGATGATAAATTTTCTAAAGTTGCACAAAAATGATCAATGTGCTATGCCAACACTACACTAAGTTCAACTTATATGAACAAAGTGAAGTAAAAAATATGAAAATGTTAATAAAACTCACCTTAGAAGGTGAAAATAAACAATGCCAAAATGAAATAATGCAATTGCATGCCCCCACTTTAAACGACTTGCTAAACATGATGTTGTGAGAAATTACTTTAAAATAGAAAATAATAAATTTCAATTGATAAAAGGGCCATGAGAGATTATTTTGAAATCCCTATATAGATGATATGTTTCCAAATAAATTTGTGTCATGAAGAAGGGGTTTCCCCCACATGCAATCCCAAAAGATAACAAATAAGGGATCCATGGATTCAGGGTCAACATATGTCTTTATTGTAATGATATAATAGAGCTTGAAATTGTTAGATCATTCCCCAAATACTTCATGGAACAATGAAAAAAAATGAGGAATGACACATAAAGAGAAAAATTGAATAAAATATTTTGGGTCAACATGGAAGACCTAGATGTCTCAATGCCTTGTATCGTCCCCACAAGGAAAATACAAGAAAAAAGAAAAGAAAATAATTACAACAAATAAAATAATGGAGATACAAATAGAAGAATGTCACGACCGATTCACTTCCTTTGTATTCTTACACCAATGAAGTAACAATGGTCATCCAAAGTAAGCTTAAAAACATAAAGACACTATTGGAAGAATGAGGAATTTGTCATTGATGTAGTTGTTGGAAACATGTGAATGAGGGATAAGTACAAGGTATACTATTATGTGTTGTAGTGTTGTTTGATGGAACCTTCAAATTTTGTATATTTGAAGTGCCTATATTGGAAATTTTGCCTCTACACACTCAAAAGTGCACCTGAAAAATCTGCCTAAGTGACCTACTTTGGAGGGTCACAATTCAGAGCCAGTTGATTTTCATGACAAATCCTTTCATGGGCATGTAATCAAGTCACATATGTGAATAGGCATGTTAGTTTTCAGCCTCCCATAATGAGTTTTGATATTGTTTTGAAAAGCGAAGCTAGAAGGTTCTAAAACTTTTTTGTTGTTTGCAAACTCTCTGTCCTATGAAGTGGCCTCCTATTTGAGTTGATATTTTGCAACTGGATGATTGCCATGTAAAAAAAGATTTTTTCTCTCCATTCTCCCCACATTCATGTACTCGCTGGTCTAATTTCAAAGCCCCATGATAAAATTTGATATTTTTACCAAGCCAAAAATAAATGTAGTTTGCTTTGTTTTCACACCTACATTTTCAGAATGTTTCAAGGAGGTCATGTTTGACCCTTAATATCTTGTGATGAATGATGATTCTGGATAGGAAATCTCTTTTTCACACATACTTAGTGTACCCAAATGAACTAGTGAGTTCAGTGGTAGTTCCTTAGAAGATGATTTGATATTTTTTTGAAGTAGCAACTTGGTGAGCTTTAAATGGTTCTGAATAGGAACAGTTGCAGAAATGTCTGAGTAAGCCACTTTGCTGATTAATATATTGTGCCTCAGGATATGTTTTCCCAAGCCATTTTTTGCACTAAATTCTTGGGTCAAATTTCTACATGCCTACTCAGTGTCAGGGTCTTAGGATAAGTGTTGATGGGTTATTTAATCATTTTCTGATCACGACAAGGCCAAAATAGTGTTCCAAAAAGTGTCAAATTTTGAAAATCTAATGATAAACCATTTCTTTTTTTGGCTTGAAATGTATACAACTCCATTTACATAAAAAATGGAGGTTATCTGATGCATTATTTTAATGCATTTCAGTCGTGACAAAGGTGTCCCGAGGACCAATTTACAAAGGAGGTATTTGAATTTTAAGGGTTGAGAAAAATTTGAGGAAATGTGTTTTCTCTAAATAATTGATAATGTCCCTATGCAAATTTTCATGGCCCCAATTGTCTCGATTTTCTCGTAGTGAATTTTCCCTATTTGGTCTGTAGGTGAAATTGAAATTTGCAAAGTTTCTATAGTCTTAAAATATAACATTTTAAATGTTATACAAAGTGGATGGCACGTGAATTGCGGGAATTGTAGGGAAAATTTAATATTTTCCTCAAAATTTATAAATTTCAATTTTTAATCTTTTCTTTCCTCGCTTGCCCATGGTAGTGAAAGCTCATGACAACAAAAGGTTGTGGGGGCACAGGGAGATTGTTGGGAGCTTTGTTAAGGGAAAATTTTGATCTGTAGTCTATGTTGCAATGCAAAATGATGTCTTTCCTTCCCTTTGGAGGTCTTTTGACATTTTTTGATGAAGATTGAGATGTGTTATTCTAAGTGGAATACTGCAATCACGTTTTTGAGCTTCCAGGCATCTTTTGGGGGTCAATTGGAGCTCAAATTTGCTATTCTATGCTTGAAATTTGTCTCCTAACCTATCCTATTGCTTGGGAAGAGCTTTTAAGCATATTTGAAATGGATTTTGAGTGCCAGCTTGGTCAAAAAATCCCTCTCATTCAGAAAAATGACACCAGCTTGCATTTGCAATCAAAATGTACCAAAATTGTTTAAGGAAATTCTTACACAGGCCATTGAAGCTCATTAATGTACATAACCAAGGATGTAGAGCAAGAAAGAGGCATTCCCCGTTAGCCTATGAAGGCAGAGGATGACATCACCACAAAGCTGTGGGGACGTGAGGATTGGTTTCCCCAAAGGAAATATTTTAAGTTATTAAAATATTTTATTTTGTAGGTTAAAGGCTCACTTTCTAGCCTGAATGAAATTGTCCTGACGTTAGAAGAAAGGCAGGGAAAAATGGGGAGAAGAGATAGGAGATTTTAATAAATCTAATTTTAACTTTGGTAAATCTGTATTTTAATGTTTTAATTTTTGTTTGCCTGTGAGCCCGAGCAAACAAATGCTACCATCACCAAATAGGAGTGGGTAAGTAGGAATTGAAGGATGGAAGCCCTGGTGGGCCTAGGTGAATAGTTTTAAAGTTTTTCTAAACTTTCAAAAATGATTGCCCAAATGTATAGTTTTATAGCCTCCTTTTAAAAGTGTAAATTTTTTAATGTGAAGTGAAAGGTAAAAGGGGCATGGGGTAAAATATTTTTCCCATGAAAATATATCAAAGCATGGGGGAAAATATTTTAATTGATCAGGTAAAATCAAAAGGCATCAATAAGTAAGTTTTAATTGCTCGATAAAATAAAAGCAAAAAAATTTGTGCTGGAAATTTTTTTAAGATGTAATATGCACAAGTAAATCGGCACAGGAAATAATTTTGTAAAGTGAATAATATATTCACTGTGTGAATTTTTTTTCTAGAGAAGAGCTTTTCATGGAGAAAACTAGTTTTCATGTAGCAAGGTGAAAACTTAAAGAGGAGATCAAATCTTTTGCAAACATTGAATTTTTTTAACTGTGGACTAAAGAGTAATGATGACTTTTCAAGCTAGAGAATATTTTTCTGTTGAAGAGCAATAGGTGCATGAAGCATGAATCAAAGTACATAATAGGGTTTCTCTTTAGGCAGTGGGTAGTTATTCATCAACAAACCTAAATGTTCCAAGAGTCTTCTTTTGATGTGCATTTAGGGTTTCTTTCTCCTTAAGTGCAAATTTCTGATTCATTGTAGGGAGTGATCTATTCTGGAATTTTTCACGGTGAACACTATAATATAGAGCATTTTAGAGTTTTGTTTTAGGTTGCAGTTTGTCAGTATGTATGTAATTTTGATAGCAATACCAACATAATAATACATAATGGTGAAAATTAAGAACATTTTCTCTCCTATGTGCTTGTTTTCTAAGTTATGAATAAGTATAATCGATCATTATCTTGTTCATCTCCATGGGTTTTTAGTGGGTGTGTGGTTTATTTCTTTCGTATTAATTCAAAGAATTAATATAAGTGCTTCAATGAAGTTTTAGATTCATGTAAACTAAGTGCTAGGATTCTTATAAGAAGTTGTGGTTGAGAATAAAATATTGATAGACTATAATGCAGTAATGTCAAAGCTTAGATGATGTTGTGTATTAAATTATTATCAAGTTGTATTGGTATTGAAGTTGACTCCTACCCAATGGAAGAAGCATTGATCTAAATGTTTTATTCTTGTTTCATTTTGTTGATTAATTCAACAACAAATCACAAATTTAAATCAAATTACTTATCAATCTTAGTTTGTTTGTGTGTGGAATTTAATGCTCTATATCTCTCATGTTTGAATTAGAAAATTCCATGAAGGTTAGCCAAACCTTTAGGGTACTGTGTCTTTCATACAATTAGAGGAGAATCATTTTTTTTATAGTGTATTTGGTACTTTAGAACACAAGTATATCTAAATATACAATTGGGATTACCCTCCTTGGTTCAAAAGAGCTAGAAGTGTAAAATATTTCAGTGTCTTTGACTGAATCTTGTTCATTGGAAAAATCCATCTTTGAGTTTGAATATGAGAGAGGGGCTACTCTTTAGGAATCATTGCATTTGTTGATTTGGGAACCGACAAATTTGCAACTCTATTGGGGAATTAGTTGAAAAGATTCAATTAGTTTGTTAATTTGTAGTTTTGGGTCAGATGATCCAAGGACTTGCATACTTGAAGGAGATTACTGCAACATTTTTGGTGAATTCTTGGAGTTTGGTACTTTTCTAGTGGAGAGAACTCAAAAATACATATAGATCTTGGAAGAAGCTTTTTGTTGTTGAAGATCTTTTCCTCTTTGAAAGAGGTGGTGACTACATAATTTTATACATCATTAGAAGAGTTGGTTGCAACAATTCTCATGTATTCTTCTATTGTAATATTTTTGTATGAAGGTTTTCAACAAAATTTTTGGTTAATATTGTCCCTTATTCAATATTTTAAGATACTAGTAGAAAGGGAAATGAGAAAGTAGGATATTTTGAAAATGATATTGAGAAGAAACTAGTTGTAGAGGGAATCAATTTTATTTGCAAAATGATGTCCTAGTTCTCCCTCTACAAGTTGTAATATCATGCCTAGAACACAGTCATGTCTTCAAAGGAAAGTGTTCACTAGTGAAAGATATGACCCTTTGGATTTCAATAAAATCTAGGGTTACCCACATTTTGTCCCATGAAGAATTAATGAATATTTTCCTAAGTTTAGAGGAGGTTTTGGAGAGTCAACATCACAACATGTACAAGGTTTTATTGATGTGATGGAAGACTATCAAATAGTAGAGGAAGATGCTTTCATGAATTTTTTTGTAAGAACTTTAGAAGATACTGTTGAATATTGGTTTTCTAGTTTACCAATGCATTCCATATATTCATGGTAAGAGCTTGAGAAACTATTCATGGATGAGTTTGGTGAAGTGAATGATGACTACTTGTCTGAAGAAAGAAATTTGCATACTCAAGAAGAATATGAAGAGAAATCTGAAAATGAGTTTGAAATTATGTCATCTATGGATACATTGTGTGATATAGAAAGGTTGGAGGATGAATCCATCTATGATTTTTATGATAGATTCATGAAATTTTTGCTTGATATACCAGAATCAGAAAGGCTTGATGAGTTATTTTGCATTGATTTATTCTGTGAGAATTGTGATCCAGGTCTAAGTACTATGCCGACTCACTTGAATCCCCCTAATCTTAAATGCATATATCAATGGCTTTCAGTAATTGAGGAAATGATAGATAAATATGGAAGTAATCTCCTAACTAAATTATGTGATGGTACTTTTTCAAGACATAGTCCAATGGATGCAATGGTATAACCAAACATAATGATAGTGCATCATGTATTGGTGAGAGTTTTATTTCTAAACAACCCATAGAGAAAATGTACCCAGATGAAGATTGTAGCCATGGTGATCATGAAGAGATAGATGAAACATCTGAAGTTTCTTCTATTGGCTTCAAAAATACAAAAATAGAGAGCATATTTTATGTATTAGACAAAGGCTGCAATGATGCAAATGATACTAAAAGTATTTTCTCTTCTATAGACTTTGAATATATACAGTTGAAGATCATGTTGATTCTGAAGTTTCATGTCTTCATGATGAGAACAATGGTGTTGTAGATGGAAGTTTGCAACTAGCTGAAAAGCATTCTTGTCTAGGTGATCAAGATGATTTCAACTCTATATGTAGCCTTGGTGATTTTGATTCCTTTCAAGAGGAAGAAGTGGAGTTAATTTATTCAAGTGAAAAGTGTTTCAACAAGGAAAATGATGATAACATTTCTAAACCCTCACTATTGCATGATGATGGATATGAAGTGGACAAACTTTTTGAAGAGGAAATGTGTGATCAACAGTGTTATGATGCAAATGAAAAGGAGTGAAATGGATTTCATTTGGAGAAATAAACCACAAGAATTTTCAATGAAGAAACCATTGATGGTTTTTAGTTTGACAGTGAATAAGGTAGCCCTACAGATTGTTGTAGCAATATGAACGAAGAAGGAGATATGTATGCAAGAGATTTAGCGGATGAATCAGTTCAAGTAGTTGTTTATGAGGAGAATACATATGGTGATAATGATGAACAAGGAATCCATTTCTTGTTTGATCCTTTACTTTCTTCTACTCCTTTTTCTGATTTTGAAGTTACCATTGAATGTCGACATGAGGATAGCATTGATGTAGTTGTACATGAAAGTGAAAATATAGTGACAAATATTGTACAACTAATGAAACTTTTTATGATGATTTTGCACTTGAAGAATGTGATTGTGTCAATCAAATGGATGCATATGAGGATCTTTTTTCTAGATCAATAATTCATAATTTTCCTCATGAGCATTATACTTCATATTTTCATGTTGATGCAGCAGGAGGTAATATTGAGTATGATACTCCTCGTAACAATGTTTGTATTTGGAATGCTCACTATGAGGAATCTATTGCAGAGGTAAATTACGAGTCATCATATTGTGCATCTAAGGTTTCCTTATGTGCTAATATGAAGAATTTAGATGACCTTGTCCATGAACAAGAAGTGGAGAATACTATTTGGCATGCTGACAATTCTTTTGAATGCTATGATTTGAATGTGGACAATGGATTTGTGGGTGTTAATGAGTCTTATTTTCAAAACATTGAGGCATGTAATAATGTGACTAAGTTGTGTTGTTGGGATGATGATACAATTGAAAGTGATGCAAATCATTTGAAGGAGTTTCAAATGTGTGAGCACTCTTTGCTTGACACACAAAAGGATTGTGCACTGTTTCTTAAGGATGATGTCTTCTCTGAGCCTGATCATTGTGAGGGAATCTGTAAATCAGATAAGGTTGTATTTTTAGATGGTCTTGATCACTATCCTTGCATTTTGTCACTTTCCACATAATCAAAAAATGGTATGAGTGGTAGTGATGCAACCTATGTCATTTGGTTTCCATGTGACAGTAAACCTAAATTCAAAGGCATCCTGACACTTGTCTTTGTAAGAATGAAGTCACTCATGTTGATATGGTGTGACAGAGGCAAGTATGGATTAAAAGAGATCAACTCTTTTAACATATTGGTGTTTGACAGAGGTAAGAATTAACTGCCCTTTTTTCATTTGGTGGCCTAGGGCCATCAAGTGAATTTAAAAGTTTTAATAAAGACTTTGTCACCCAATGTTTCTAGCACATGGTCTGCTTCTCCAGAGGATCTGAATTTTTTCTATACCCACAAGGGGCATACATCCCCAGTCGGATCCACTAATGGCATGTTCAAATTTTTTAAATTTGAAGTGCCTATATTGGAAAATTTTCCTTTGCACACTCAGAAGTGCACCTAAAAAACTACCTAAGTGACCTACTTTGGAGGGTCACAATTTGAAGCCAGTTGATTTTCATGAAAAATCCTTTCATGGAAATACTCATGTCACATATGTGAATAGGAATGTTAGTTTTCAGCCTCCCATAATTAGTTTGATAGTGTTTTGAAAAGCGAAGCTGGAGGGTTCTGAAACTTTTTTGTTGTTTGAAAACTCTTTGTCCTATGAAGTGGCCTCCTCTTTGAGTTGATATTTTGCAATTGGATGATTTTCATGTCAAACAGATTGTTTCTCTCCATTCTCCTCACATTCATGTACTCCCTAGTATTTTTTCAAAGCCCCATGATAAGAATCTTTGATATTTTTACCAAGCCAAAAGCAAATGCAGTTTGCTTTGTTTTCACACCTGCATTTTCAAAATGTTTCAAGGAGGTCAAGTTTGACCCTTAATATCTTTTGATGAATGATGATTCAAGGAAATGTCTTTTGTACACATACTTAGTGTACCAAAATGACCTAGTGAGTTCAGTGGAAATTCCTCAGAAGATGATTTCACATTTTTTCAAAGTAGCAACTTGGTGAGCTTTAATTAGTTTTGAATAGGAACAGTTGCAGAAATGTCTTAGTAAGCCACTTTTTCGATTAATATCTTGCACCTCAAGATATTTTTTCCCAAGCCATTTGTTACACTGAATTCTTGGGTCAAATTTCTATACACTTGCTTAGTGTTAGGGTATCAGGATAAGTGTTGATGGGTTATTTAATCATTTTTTGATCGTGACAGGGCCAAAAATGGTGTTCCAAAAAGTGTCAAATTTTGCAAATCTAATGACAACCCATTTCTTTCTTTGGATTAAAATGTTTACAACTCCATTTTCATAAAAAAAGATCATCTGATGCATTATTTTAATGCATTTGTCACGACAAATGTGTCTCAAGGGCTAGTTTACAAAGGAGGTACTTGAATTTTAAGGTTTGGGAAAAATTTGAGGAAATGGGTTTTCTTGAAATAATTGATAATGTCCCTATGCAAAGTTTCATGGCTCCAAGTGTCTCAGTTTATCCATAGTGAATTTTCCCTATTTGGTCCACAAGAGAAATTGAAATTTGCAAAGTTTCTAAAGTCTTAAAATATAATATTTAAAATGTTATACAAAGTGGAAGGCATGTGAACTGTGGGAATTTTAGGGAAAATTTAATATTTTCCTCAAACTTTATAAATTTTAGCTTTTAATCTTTTATTTCCCTCCTTTCCTGCGACAGTGAAAGCTCGTGACAACAAAAGGTCACGGGGGCACGGGGAGATTGTTGGGAGCCTTGTTAAGGGTAGATTTTGATCTCTAGTCTATCTTGCAATCCAAATTGATGCCTTTCCTTCCCTTTTGAGGTATTTTGAGGCATCTTGATGCAGATTGAGATGTGTTATTTTGAGTGAAATACTACAATCAAGTTTTTGAGCTTCCAAGCATCTTTTGGGGATCAATTGGAGCTCAAATTTGTTGTTCTATGCTTGAAATTTATCTCCTAACCTATCCTACCTGGGCAGAGCTTTTAAGCATATTTGAAATGGATTTTCAATGCCAACATGGTCAAAAAATCCCTCTCATCAGAAAAATGACCCCAGCTTGCATTTGTAGTCAAAATGTATCAAAATTATCTAAGTAAATTCTAGCACAAGCCATTAAGCTCATTAATGAAGATAGCCAAGGATGAGAGAAGGAAACAAGAATTCCCCATTAGCCTATGAAGGTAGAGGATGACATCAACATAGAGCTACAAGGGCACGAGGATTGGTTTCCCAAAAGAAAATATTTTATTTTGCAATTTGAAGGCTCCCCTGCCAACCCAAATGGAATTGTGCTAAAGTCAAAACAAAGGCATGGGAAAATGGGTAGAAGAGATAGGAGATTTTAATAATCCAATTTTAACTATGGTAAAGCTTTATTTTAAAGTTTTAATTTTTGTTTGCTCATGAACCTAAGCAAACAAATGTTGTTGTCACCAAACAAGAGCAAGTAAGTGGGGATTGAAGAATGGAAGCCATGGTGGGCTCAGGTGAATAGTTTTAAAGTTTTTCTAAACTTTTAAAAATGATTGCCTGAATGTATAGTTTTAAAGCCTCCTTTTAAAAGTGTAAAAGTTTTAATGTGAAGTGAAAGGTAAAATGGGCACGAGGTAAAATATTTTTCCCATGAAAATATTTTAATTGATTGGGTAAAATCAAAAGGCGTCAATAAGTAAGTTTTAATTTCCTGATAAAATAAAAGTAAAAAATTTTGTGCTAGAAAAATTTTAAGATGTAATATGCAAAAGTAAATGGGCACGGGATATAATTTTGTAAAGTGAATAATATACTCACTATGTCAATGTTTTTTTCTAGAGAAGAGCTTTTCATGAAGAGACCCAGTTTTCACGCAGCAGGGTGAAAACTGAAAGAGGAGATAAAATCTTTTGCAAACAATGAATATTTTATAACTGCGGACTAAAGAGGAACGATGGATTTTCAAGCTGGAGAATATTTTTCTATTGAAGAGTAGCAGGTACATGAAGCATGAATCAGAGTACATATTAAGGTTTCTCTTCAGGTAGTTGTGCAGTTATTCATCAACGAACTTGAATGTGCCAAGTGTCTTCTTTTGATGTGCATTTAGGGTTTCTTTCTCCTTAAGTGAAGATTTCTAATTCATTGTAAGGAGTGAGCTATTCTGGAATTTTTCACAGTGAACATTGTAATACAAAGCATTTTAGAGTTTATTTTTAGGTTGGAATTTGTCAGTATGTATGCAATTTTGATAGCAATACCAGCATAATAATACAAAATGGTGAAAATTTAGAACCATTTTCTCTCCTATGTGCTTTTTTTTTTAGTTCTAAATAAGTATAATTAATGATTATCTTGTTCATCTCCATTGGTTTTCAGTGGGTGTGAGGTTTAGTTCTTTCCCATTAATTCAAGGAATTAATATAAGTGCTTGAATGAAGTTGTAGATTCATGTAAATTAAGTGTTAATATTTTGATAAGAAGTTGTGTTTGAGAATAAAATGTTGATATACTTTAATGCAGTAATGTCAAATCTTAGATGATGTTGTTTATTAAATTGTTATCAGGTTGTACAATTATTGAAGTTGACTCCTACCCAATGGATGAAGCACTAACCTAAGTGTGTTATTCTTGTTTCAATTTGTTGATTAATTCAACAACAAATCAAATTACTTATCAATCTTAGTTTGTTTGTGTGTGGAATTTAATGCTCTATATCTCTCATGTTTGAATTAGACATTGCCATGAAGGTCAAACAAACCTTTAGGGTACTATGTCTTTCAAGCAATTAGAGGATAATGATTTGTTTACAGTGTATTTGGTACTTTAGCACACAAGTATCTATAAATATTCTGTTGGGATTACCCTCCCTGGTTTAACAGAGCTAGAAGTGTAGAAGATTTCAGTGTCTTTGACTAAATCATGTTTGTTGGCCAAATCCATCTTTGAGTCTAAATATGAGAGAGTGGCTACTCTTTAGGACTCATTGTATCTATTGATTTGGGAACCAACATTTTCATTGATGTCAACATTATATCTTGATGTGAAAATCATGGTTCAAATCATATTGTTTTGTTCTAACATGTATTGGGATGTTTTCATAAAATAATTTTGGAAGAAGGTTTGATTTGGTGAAGGCATCTATTGTGAAAAATGACTATTTTTATACCAATGTTTTTGGGTACAAAGCATCTAGTTTTTGGGTCCACACTAGTCATTGAATTAAATGTTCACTCTACGATTCTAGCATAGTGTTTTTTCTTTGTAGAAGCATCTAATTTTAGAATTCCATTTTGTTTTGGCTTTTGGTTTTAAAGTTACATATAATAGAAGTTTGGCCTGCAAATTATAGTCATTTGATGTACAATGCATATGAGTTGGAGAGTCTTCACTTCTCTACGAATAGGATTTTTATTTTGTGGAATTAAGGATATGTTCACAAATGTCAATAGATCATGCATTCCAAATGACAGTGTATTGAGGACCATGTGTCCAAATATGGGTATATAGTTGATTTTTTTGTATTAGGTCTTCTGTAGTGTCGACCTAGTAGGTGTGAAGGTATACGAAGGTTAAGTAAGTATTGTGGAGTTATGTAGGAGCTATTATAGGTCCATTTTGATCTATTTCAAATTATTTTAAGGATATAATCTTGGCTTGATGCATGTGTGGAATGATTTGAGCCGATAAGTCATATATTGTATATTTTGTACATGATACATCTAATTAGGCCAACCTAATTGATGGGTATGTGCAGGATCATCATGGAAAAATAGGCCCTTAAGTGGCAAAATTCAGAAAAATAGTGTTAGGCAACTTGACGTAAAAATTTGAATAAGTTATCTATATTATTTCAAAAATATGTAAGAATAGAATTTGCAGAAAATTGAATGTAGTTTCTAAACTACTAGGTTTATTTAAAAATAAATAAAATCTATTTGGTGAAAATTTTAAAATTTCAATGGAGTAGTACTTAAATTTCAGGGAAAAAATAAGAAGTAGGTTTCTGTCTAACCACCCTAACCATAATAAAATGATAATATTTTTTATAATATTTTATATATAAGTAGAGGACTCATGTCAGATGTGATGCATATTTTTTTTTATAATTTTATTCTAAGTAAATAATTATTTATGAATTTTTATTACAAATTTTAAAATATATAAAACTTCGTGATGTCGACCACCTTAACTTGGTCAAAACTTCATGAAATTTAATTTTTCTTTTTTAATCCTATAGTATGTGAAGTATAGAATGTGACACATGTTTCAGATTCAAAAAATGTGATACCTTTTGAAGTTATAGATATTTTTCAATCGGCCTATCAATTAGGACTTTAATTAAGTAACTCTAATAGAAAATGAACAATAATTATTTATTAAATTCAAATTAAGGCATAATTTATATTGGTGGAAATATGAGAATCTCCTCTAAAAACCCTTTTCGTTTCATCAATTTTGGGTAAAAGAATGTCATCAGCCACATATCCTACAAATACCCATAATATTGCCACTTTTTGGCCCATCATGATCTTGCACATACCCTGATGTTATGCTTGAAGTGGATATATAAGCGAGATCATTTTTCATTGTTTTAATAATAAAAGAAATACATGCAAGTGATGTGAATGATGTGAATTAAGCAAATAGATTACAAATTTAAGTTGTGAATGTTGAGAAGAATATTAGAGTGATACAAATCCAATGGAAAGCAGAGTGTTTAATCAGAATAAGATGAAGTATGTAAAGTTAGATTATTGAGCTTCATTGCAATTATATATCATGCATATGGTAGATGAAATTGTAAAATTGCAATCTAGGTTGTGAGCCTTAAATTTTATTCTACCTTTTTCTCTCAATGGGCAGTGAGTCCACTTCAATAGTGAGTCCACTTGCAGTAAGAATTTTTGTAAATATACTATAACCAGTTATAATATATTGTGAGCTAATCCTCACCTTTGTTTTTTCCATTAAATGGGTTTTCCATGTAAAATTCCTAGAACTGTCATGTGTTGTGTTGTTGTTGGATGTTTCATGCTTTCTTTAATTTACTACAATTGAATATGCTATGCGGATATTATTTTTAAATGTTTGAATGGTTTAAAAGATGTTGGGATTATGGAGCCTTGCAACATGAGCATGAAGTATGGCTAGTTTGTGTTGGTTGTTCCTATGTTTTCATTGATGTCAACATGGTGATAACTCTATGAGAATTCTACTTGGTTTACTGGAAGTTGTTCTCTATCGGTAATGCCCTTTTGTGATGGATCAATATGTTGGTGTTTGGGTCTGGAATTCACCATAAGATATGATATGCTGGTTTGTGTTGGTTGTTCCTATGTTTTCATTGATGTCAACATGGTGATAACTCTATGAGAATTCTACTTGGTTTACTGGAAGTTGTTCTCTATCGGTAATGCCCTTTTGTGATGGATCAATGTGTTGGTGTTTGGGTTTGGAATTCACCATAAGATATGATATGACTTTAATCTATTAACCATGTTATCATGACTCATTCAAAAATCTATATACTAGATCTTGAGACATTTTTGGTTGTGAGAAGAAAGTTATCTCTAACAAAGTTCAACTCTGTATTATACTATTATTCCTTGCTTAACATATTATGTGGAAGACTTTGCATTTTATTAAGGTGAATATTCAAGTTATGTTGTTAGTTTGTATGTTGGTGGTATAATAGGAAATTAATGTGTTCTTATATCCAAAAGGTGTTTGCTTTTAGTATTATTTGTTGTTTTGGAGAATTGTGTTCTATTCTAGGCCAACTTAGTGTATGCAATACATTATGGCTCAACTAGTTATGTTTTATGGATGTTAGCTGACTTGGTACAATGCACTACATGGATAAAATGTTTATGGTGCCAACAAAGAGATTTTTTATTATTATTTTTTCATCTAATTAGGTCGACCTAATTGATGATTAAGATATACTTGTATATATATAAGGTGTTTTAAAGTGGAGAAGTACACACACATGAGAGTGAGCGATAAGAAAAGTCAGTGTGTGAAAGAAAGGTCTAAGCCTAAATGCTTTATTAGTTGTGGATAAGAGAGAATTGTTAAGAAACTACTGTGTGAGGCATTACTTCATATCTGAGCTTCATTAGAATTGAACCCTACACATTGAAGGTCTATCATATCAATTCAATCTCTTGGTAGTGAGCCACTATCTTTGTATTTTGGTTGTCATCCATATTTTGTATTCAGGTAGTGAGCCTTTTCAAGGATAGTGAGTCATAGTAGTGAGCCCTGTAATATTTTTTATCCAGATATAATATATTGTGAGTTAACCCTCACCCTTGTTTTTCCCTTTTTGAGTTTTCCACGTAAAAATCTGGGTGTTCATGTGTATGGTTGTATTGATTTGTTTCTATGTTCTCTATTGTTGATTCAGTCAAAATTGTGATAATGGTTAGATGGATTTTATGTGAATGGTTTTATGGAATACTGATTCAACCCCCTCTTAGTGTTTTAGATGTTCAAAAATTGGTATCAGATCTTGGTTCCTCGGAAGAAGCCTAACAGCTTGAGGAAGGTCCCAAAATTTGAGTATAAGAAATTTTTTCCTCCAAAAATGATCTATGTTGGATATTTAGAAGAAATAGAAGATTTGAAGGACAAGTTGATGAAATCAAATGATTATATTGAAAAGCTACAAAGTAAAAGTGTTGAAGCATGTGATCTATTGGTTAAGGTAGATGAAATTGTCTCTAGCTTCCCACAACAATTGGATGAAAAGAAAAGAATTGAAGAATGCCAGGAAATTGAAATTCAAAGAAAGATGGATGAATACATTTAAAGCTTGAGGAAGAAGTAGAAATCTTGAGATTTGATTTGGAAAAAGTAAAAAAAATTGAAGAAAAATTTAAGATAAGATTGAAAATGCTTGATGAATTAATTACTTCTCATATATCGGCAATGGATAAGAGTGTTTTAGGGTTTGAGGAAGGTCAAGTTATAAAGCAAAGCAATCTATTGATAAGAAGACTCAGTGCAAAGAATGAAAAATCAAGGATCTAAGGATAATTTCTAGAAGAACTCCTGTTAAATGACATGATGCTAAAAGGTATTTATCTTTCAATGGTGTATGTTATTCCTGCAATAAATTTGGTCATAAGGTAAAGTAATGCAAAAGTAAAATGAATTATTCTTTATCATTCTCCCACAAATGTCTTAAATGCAAGAAGATAAGATATAAATTTAGTCTATGTGAAGATAAGTTAAATAAAAGAGAAAATGGAAAGAATAATGTTGTTTTTTGTAAGTGTAGCAATCTGGAATATCTTGTCAATAACTACAAAAGAAGAAAAAATAATTATCCGGTGAAGAATCATGATCAAATCATTGATCTAGAAGAACCAAGAAAGGAAATGGAAAGGATTTGGAGAAAGGTAGGAAAGCAAGTCTTATCTATGTTCACCTCCAGTAAAAATACTCCCATCAATTTCTAAGTAAAGCAGTGGCTAAGGGGAGTAATTATCAGAAAATCGAATGAACCCCCTCATCAACTTGTGTCACATCTTGACAGAAGTATATTTAATGTGGTTACAAAGTTAAGGAATTTTTCTCATTTGTATGTGTGAAGGATAAAGTGTGTAAAATTTGAAAGAATGGAGGTGTACATAATTTTCAAGGTAATCTACCTGCAAGTCGAAGCATTTATTGAAAAATCAATCAAAATGGAAGAAATAAATTTAGATGATTCAAGAAGTTTATGTATTTTTAGAGAAGTGTGAAAATGAAGCTTAAAGATCAATTTAGAGTTTCAGGGTTTGAAGAAAAGAGAAATTGGATTCGAGGTGAGCCCCAAATGTAGGATATCTATACATTACTTGTTGGAATTTACAGAGGTATTCCTTTTTGCACAATATCTCACTTTTATTGCTATGGATAATTCAAAGGTTGTGAACAGTGCAGATAAAGAGCAAGTTAACTTGAGAATATATTTGAAGGATCTATTGGAAGAGTCTTTTGGTGCATTCTCTCACATCCCTTTGAGAGTGTTTTCCATAGAGGATATCCATACATTTTTTTATAGTAAGATAGAAGAAATGTCATTAGTTCAGTTGAGCATGCTATGGGAGAGTGAATTGGAAGAGAGCCATGATTCCTAAAGAGTGTTAGTTGAGAAAAAGTAGGATATTTGGAGGAAATTCCCTTTGTTTGAATATGAAAAAAGTATATTCAAATAGTGTTGAGAAGAATTCATGGTGAATCTTTGTAGATTGATGAGGCACATTTTATTACCCAAGAATTTATCAGAGATGTAACTAGTTTGTGTTCCTTTGGACCAGTTCCCAAATAGAAGGCTATGGAAGAGCAAGAGATAATTGAGGTTATCAATGTAAATCTTGAAGGGAAATATATTTATTTGATATCAATTGTTGATCTGGTAATAAGGAATGTTTCTATGGTCATCAGTCATAAAATTTGTATCCCTAACAATGACCTCATAGTTTGTACTACTATTATATATACTATTGTTGATATGGTTAAAAAAGGTATGGATTATGACTTATGTGAATTACTTCGTATACATCTTTTGAACAATTTAAAGGAAATCGAGAAGAGTAAGAAGAATACATTCTAGTATGGAAATCTTGTAGTTTGTCTACTCTTTTACTTTTTGAGAGAATTATCGATAATAGGAAGGATAGAATTGTCAAATATAGAGCCTATTGCCCATCAAATTAGGAACTTCATGATAGATATTGGTAGCTTGGATGCACAAGAGATTTTACTTGTTGCATTTTTTGGAACATTTTAGATGAGAATGAAAAAAAGTTTTAGGATTCTAGTAAGTGTTGTTGAAAGGTACTCTAGAAGAGTCATTTTTCTTGTGTCTACAGATTTTTGTCACATGGAAGTTGTTGAATCAAGGTTGGTATAGATATCTGAATTAGATTGTGAAGTGTCAGAGGATGAAGTTGATAATTATGCTAAAATTATTTTTGAAAGCCCTAAGAATCTCAATGTAGAAGGTACAAGTTCGATAGCGCAACTGGAACAGGGAAGAAAAGGAAGAGTGTTGTTAAGAAAGAAGTTGTGAAAGGAAGAGAGTTTGAACATAAGCATGAAAGAATAAATATTCAGAAAGCTTTGGAAGAATTATAGAAGGTTATTCCTGGTGCTAATTTTGATTCATCTATTTCTATTTTGGATAATCTCAGAGGCATGAATCATTTTTGAAGGTCTAAATCTTCAAACTTGAAGTACATATTGAAATTAGGTCTGATGAAGGAAATTTGGAAGATATAAAAGGAAGATGTGCAAATGCACATAGTTGAGTGATGAAGGAATTAGAGACTGTACAAGGTTGTGAAGAAGAGGCACAAGAACTATCTTTTTGCCTAGATTGGTCTGGCATTACACTAGATATAAGAAATGAAATAAGGATGAGTGAATCTCATATGAGCACTCAGGCAGTTACATACAGGTTAGCAAAGGATAGAGATAATTAGAGGTGGTCATACATTGTGCAGCTTGAAGAAAAAATATTTTCTCTATAGGAAAAAGTGATAGAGGTTATCAAGAAGTTTGTGGTACTCAGAGACATGATTAAACTTAGACACACTTCTATTTATAGTGCTCTTGGTTGTATTGGTGAATTATTAGAGATTAATCTTAATCCCAATACTCTAGTAGATAGTGTAGAGTCCTTAACTACACTAGAGCTCTTTCAAAAGACTCTTACAAGTGAAAAATATTCATAGTAAGAAGGAAAATCATCGCGAAAGGTCATCTTGGAGAGTCTTAGAGGTTCTTCTTTAGGTTAATTCAATTTTGTGTTCATATATTTTTTGTTACATTTTGATATATAAATATATACTGGAACCCCCTCGTCCTTTGTCATTGATGTCAAAAGGGGAGAGATAGAGAGA
>VDFB02010536.1:0-18922 GCA_007258455.2 Sequoia sempervirens
ACCTTTATGTGGATATTCCTCATACCACCAAAACTTCAACAAAATTCACCTCAATGTGGATCTTGTGGAACTTTTACCCTAATATGGATATTACGAAACTTTTACCCTAATGTGAATATATCTTGATGTTATAGCAAATAACCCAGGAAAATCATCTATGAATACATCCTCCACAAAATAGGAGAGAAGCAAACCAGGCTATTTCACTAGAGAATGAAAATATGAGATGAGATGATTATATTACACAATGTATGTAACCTTTTTAAAGAAAAGAAGAAAGGTGACGAGTGTTTAAAACTACCCAACATGGGAAAAAACCACCCAAATGATTAAATACCTAAGTAAAAAGTTAACACACTAACACCCCCCCTTAAGTGCAAACTTAGGGAGAATGAAGATGCAAAAATGCAAAAAATGCAATATGGGACTTGGCTACACAACCATGTTAGGTACCCATTTACAATGAAATCTCTCACAACCAGAGAAAAGGAGAAAAACCATGTGGGAAAAAACCCCTCTCAAAAAGAGAAAAAATAAAAAACAAAAAAAGATGCATGGATGGAGGACTCAATCACACCCCCCAAGGACTACATACATCATGTATATACAATAAATTATCACCCCATAGGAAGGAAAAAAAGGAGATATCATATCCCCCCCATAATGAAGAAGCTCTAATGCCGATGAAATATGCCTGAAAACAAAAGATGATCCAATGCCTGCAAGTAACACCTCTTCCCTTAGGAAGAAACAAGTCCACCAGGTGATGAAGAAGCCACTCCATATCCAACTGAAAAAAGGAAGGAAATCTCCAAATTTAGAATAATCCATCACATAATCATGATAAAAAACAACCAAGAAATGTGATGAATCAAATGAAAGTGAGGGATCAACAAAGTCAACCTCCAGGAAAATCCAGATGTATCATCTGCCATACTAAAACTGCCATCAAAGAGGAGAGAAATCCCCTCAAGTATATCTCCCAAATTTGCAAGATGAGACTCCACAAACAAATCTGAGATGCCTGCCAAATACTAATCCAATAAAACAAGATCTGAGGGATCAAAAACATCCTGTTGTGCTGAAGGATCAACCTATTAAGCAATAGGAGATGTATCAACATGAGTCTGAAGAACTCCAAAATTCAACCGACCAATCTCAATCTCTCCAAAGAAATTGTTGTCAACAGTGGCAAAAGGAGTGTGAAGAACATAGTCATCATCATCAACAAAGTGAGAGAAGACCTATATAGATGAGACTCATGATCAAAATTACCAACTACAATGATTTTTCCATTATCAGCCTCTCTGATAAAAATAGAATCTATAGTGAATTCCATACTCTTTGGTACCTCACCATGGGTGATTTGTTAGATGGACAAAATATTTGTGTGCAGCTCGAGTATACACAATACATCCCTGAAACAACCATAACCTATCTCAACATTTCCTACCCCCACAACATACAAAAGCTTATTATCTCCCAACAGAATTTTGGAAGTGTTAGTAGGATGAAGACCCAAAAAAGGATAGGGACTAGAAGCCATGTGGTGAGATGCTCTAAAATCCAAAAACCATCTGTCATGACCAGAATGTATTGAAAAATTCACCGGTGCATGTCCTTTACCCATGTAGTGTTTATCTTCTTTACTACTTGCAAACCTTGCATTTCTAGATTGTGTAGGCTTGGTTGATGATGGAGATGAAGATGTAGAGGCTATAGAAGGAGGATTTACAGATGAGGGCAATGGGATATTGTTTTTCTGAAGAAGATGTGAGAGCTCATCAATCTTCTTCATATAATAATGATGCTCATCATTTATTTTTGTAATCTAAACAACTGAATTTCTCCTTCGTATGCTTTTCCTCTTTTGAAGAGGTGGAAGTCTCATTTGACTCTATTTTAGTTTTAGGCTTCTTCTTCCCTTTACTCTTAGATTCTTGTGCAACCAATGCATGATTTGTAGGGACCCCCTCTAACTGGACAAGTTTGGCTTGCGCCCTTGTCAATCGGTTAAAGAAAGTCTCAAAAGAAGGCATTTGGAATGCACTACCCAAAGCATCCATTGTGGAGTAGAAGGTAGAAGAAAACACAACAAATGGGCCTCTCAACTTAGACAGTATAAAAAATATGGACTCCTTATCATTTTTTCTCTTCCCACATCCCACTAATTGTAACCTTAAAGATTTTCAGAATTTCACTAGAGAGTCATCAATAGAGGGAAATGCTTAAGGGGTAAGAGCGGTTAATCTAGCCTCCAGTTGCAAGACACGAAAATCACTGACCTGACCAAATAGGTTATGTAACTTATCCCATATTTCCTTGGGTGTATCCAACTCATCAATATGAAAGAGGAGACTATTAGAAACATTCAATTTCATCAAACCCATAGCTTGGTCACACTTATTTCTATAGGAAAATATTTCAATTTCCTTGGTAAGAGTGGGTTGGATATTACTCAGTGTGGACCACAAACCTTGAGACTGAAGCAACCTACACATTTTCATCTTCCATGTATGGTAATTATGGGGAGTTAACAACTCAATAGATTTAGGAGTAGCCATGACCAAAGTTTACACCAAAAAGGAAGAAATTACACCAAACTAAAAAAAAAACTTCCAATAAAGCAGCCTCTAGAAATTAAATTTCACCACTTTCCAAAAATACTTCAAGCAAAAAAGCTGATTTTCTAAGTTTAGAAAAAAAAATTGAGCAAAAATTAATGCACCTTGTTGTTTGTTTATTGCATATTCTCATACCACTAGAAAGCCAAATGTTTGCACAAGACTCCACAACTCAACAACTTCTCAATCTGTGAGACTTTCTCACACCAATCAAATGCACTGCAACTCTATTTAAAGAGAAAAATATTGCCCACACTGCCAATGTGGGTTTACTCTTTTAGCAACAACAAAAAAATTCAAACTGGGCCCACTCCACTTGGCTGTGCAACTTTAGAACCCTAAATTTTTAGGGGAAACTATATAAAATATAAAGTTTCAAAGCCAAAAAATAGGTTGTAGCATCACCAAGAGCAGAGGCTATGTGTTCTTCATGCCTTACAGTCTCCAAGCTACAAATTCAAACACAACTTCTTGCAATCTCTTAGTGCAAATGGGTATGCAATGAGTTTATTCACTGTATAGAGGATTGTGGCTGCCCACACAAACCAAATCCCACCTCTCACAAGGAAATTGTGGCCACAGATGAAGAGAACGCTCCTCCAAAAAAAATGCACCCTTTGCTACACGCCAGTGCATTCCAAAGGCAAAACAACAAAAAACGCGCCCTCTCAAATTTCCCTTTGCTTCAAATTATACGTTAGATGGAATGCAAAGGCTAAATACCTCTGGCTTGAAACAAAATCACGCCCCTTACATATTTGAAACACAACACCAATTTGCAAATTTGCAGCACCAAAAAGTGTGGCTTCAATGGAAATTCATGGACCTTTCAACAATTTTCCAATGGTTTCCCTTTTAACAAGGATAAAATTGTGGCTTGTGATGATTTTTTGCTGCCCATCCTTCAAAAAATGGTTGAAACCATTGCCCTTCCAATGAAGAAACAAATCAAATGCCTTCACAAATTTGCAACTAGCAGCATTTGAAGTAATCGGATATGAGGCAATTTTGAAATTTAGCAAATTTCAAATGTTGAATGATCTCTAGCAATAAATGAACTCACAAACCTCCAAATGAAAACTCTCAAGGAAGGAGTTACAGATTAGGTGGCTTTGATACCATGTAGAGCAAATAACCCAAGAAAATTATTGTGAATACATCCTCCACAAAATAGGAGAGAAGCAAACCAAGCTATTTCACTAGAGAATGAAAATATGAGATGAGATGATTATATTACATAATGCACAACCTTTTTAAAGGAGAAAAAAGGTGACAGGTGTAAAACTACCCATCAGGAGAAAAAACCACCTGAATGATTAAATTCTTACGTAAAAACTTAACACACTAACACCTGATACTACAAAAAATTCCACAAAATTCACCTTGATGTAGATCTTGTGAAACTTTTATCCTAATGTGGATATATCTTGATAGCAAAAAATCTTGAAGACCTTAAAAAATTTGTAATAGCATAACTTAGCCATTTTTTACCCAATTTTCTCCAAATCTAAATTGGAGATACAAATTTGTGCACCCTATAAGATGAGAACTCTAAAAACCCCCACACTTAACCAATTTTTTTGGATTTATCAATTTAGGACGATTGACTAAGGACCAAGGGACTAGTAACTAGAAGTATAAAATCATGCAAGATGACCCAAATAAGATCTCTTAGTTTGATTATAATTGATGAGACATAAGGTGAGCATGAAATGTCAACATTTTGGTGACTTTGGTAGGATCTTTTTCTAGATAAAAAAGTAATCCAAAAACCTTAAGAATTCATTGGAAATAGGTGTCACAAGGCTAAGAACAACTAGAAAAGGGATTGCCTCAAAACACTACAAAATAAGGAACAACATGTACACAATGCATTTGGAGGAAATCAAAGAACATAAATCATATACCTTCTTAAGGAGAATGTAGAGTTTGGAAATCACTTCTTGAAAAACATCAACAACTAAAATAAAATGTACATGGTTCCTTACAAACTACTTGAGGTGCTCATTGACAGAGTTTGGAAGAACTTCGCCAAACTAGGATTGGAAGAACTTCACTAGACTGAGATTGGAAGAACTTCACCATACAACCTAGAAATATTTAATGCCTTCAAACTTTGTATGCCTTCCAACCTTGGCTTTTTCTACATCCAATTTTAACACCACATCCCCCACTTTGAACACTCTATTGATAGCATTCTTGTCAAAATTCATCTTGACTTGTGATTGGTGAGTCTCAAGGGTATGCATGGCCTTGTTCTTAGTTTCTTCTAGCTCAATTATCTTAGCCAACTTTATTATCATTGCATCATTTTATATCATTTCCAACTAATGGACCAATTGAAGAGAAGGAAACTCTAGTGATAGGGGAAGTATTTCTTCCCTCCCATAAACAAGAATATAAGACCTGATTTGTCAATAACTCTCTTTGGAGTGATTTTATTAGCCCAAAGGGTTGTCCCAAGTTTACTATGCAAAGACCTCTAATTTTCTTCAATGGTCCTTTTGATTATTTTGATCAGGCTTTTGTTGGTGGACTCAACTAAGCCATTACCTAGAGGGAAGTAATTTGATGAAGTCTTCATGTATATACCATGCTTAAGTGCCCAACCATTGATTTGGATGCCAAAAAAAAGCCTTGGAATTATCAGAGATGATGGTGGAAGGGACACCAAATCTACCTAGTCACAATTCCATCTAATAATTCTAGAAATGGAGCCTTAGTAGCATCCTTTAGTGTTGCAGCTTCTATCTACTTGGTGAAATAGTCTATAGCTATGAAGATCCATTCATGACCAACACTAGATGGTGGATTTTATCATTTTGATAAAGTCTAACCCCTAATGTGCAAATGACTAGTTCACTTGAATGAAATGAAGAGGGGGGGTAGAAATGATATTTTCTTTCTAGAAAATAAATAATTTTTTTATATTTCTTCACCCATTTATAGGCATCATTAAATAAGGTTAGTGTTAGTAAGAAAAAAGGGGGAACACAAACTGAATTTTTTATCCCCAAGTAATTTGTCTATGTTGTATTTATACCCTAAACTCAGTTATATAAAGGGAACAAGGAGTTAATCTAGGTAGCATCTTACATAGTTAATGGAATGTTAAAACATAGAGGATTCATAAGATATAACATGCACTATATATAGGAATCTAGTATATTTATAAAATAAAAGATTATTCGTGTACATTCATATTGACTTATTTACTTTTCTATATTCTAATTGCATTCTCTATTTCTACATATTACATATCATATATTACACCTCTCATATCATCTCCCTCTCTTTTCTATATTATATCTTTAGCTATACAAATATATATTTGATGGGACATGACCCACTCATACTATTCCTAGTCTATATGATGCCCTTTCAATTTGAGGCTCCACAAGATCTTTGTGGTAAACTGTACTAGGATCTATGATGGTTGTTCCTTCCTTGTGATTTTCTTGTCAACATTATCCCCTATTTCAAAACATTGGCTTGTCCTCAAGAAAACTCTATTGCGGACGAAGAATCCCCTTATAAATTTCCTTGAAATTAGAAAAAGTGATATCCCATTGTGCCTTAGATTCTTGTAATTATTGACTCTACACCTAGGTTTGTGTTAGTAGATGCTTTTCCTTCAAAAGGGTTGTAGGAATTCAAATTTTTTGGCTTAGCTTCTATGTATCCTTGATCAATCTAGTGATATAGCTAAACTCGGGCTTACAACCTCCCGCAATTGCTGAAATTTGTGTCTTGTCTAATCCCATTGATCCTAGATCTTTTGAAATTGAGCATGTACGGCATCTATATGTACTTGGGTTTTTCCATCCACATCCTATAGAGAATTATATTAGGTAGCCACCTACTAAATATGCATCTCTATCTGATCCATTTATATTTTCATAGGGGTTGTGATAGTGGTCCATTATAGGAAAATTGGTAGAAGGCATTGATGTATCCCTCAGTGTTCTTAAAAGTACTAGGATTTGATTCCAAGGTGGAGTGGGTGGTGAAACACTTTTTCTATCCTCTTCCATTCTTGTCTTGTGCAATCCTACCAAGATATGTTGTTTCATAGTGTTCTTCTACAACTAAGTGTCTTGTAGGACCTTGTCCACCAATGTCTTCAGTTGCATTGCAAGGGGTTGGGAAGTGTCCTCTTGTAGTTGAGGGAAAATTTTCTTAATATCCTTAACAAAATTTTCTAGCTACTATAAGTTATCTATATGTTGCTTCAAAATTTCCTCCCTTATTGTTTGGTGTAGGAGATTTCCAAATTGAAATTTTTGTAAAGGGGAGATATTATTAAGATCAACCTATGATCCTACTAGTGGGAGTTGGAGTAGTTGTGGTGAAATGACCGGTTGGATTTTCTTTTGGCAGGCCAAAAATTATTTGATGGATTGCATGTGTGAGGTAGTAGAGGAAGAAGGGGTATTTGATGTATGTGGATGATAAGGTACCCTATGGTCTAGAGGTGTTGACTTTGAAGAAGTGGCTTTTGCATATTTAGCTCCTTCCTCATAAATATCCTAGTAGATTTTGGAGGTAGTTTCCTTAATCTCTATTTGAATATGCTTGGTTATTTCTAGTTTTCTAAGCATCAATTTATCAAGCCTTTGTTTTGACCATAACTCCTAGGCTTGAATTTCAATAATCTTCTACTTTTGAGTAGGAGTAGCGGTAGGAGCTTCCTCCACAATGGATATCTCTTTAAACTTTCCTTTCTTTTTCTTCTTTCTCCATTTTGAGTTTAAGTGTGACATCCAATGCAAAGGAGAATCTATCCATGAGGTCTTCTAGTGTGATGTTAGAAGCTACCATATATTGTAACAGTGTCTTCTCTACTATTATTTTATTATGGGTCACCATATCATCATAGATTTGGAATGTTTGGGCTAGGACATTTCTCTCTCTCTCTCTTCCTTCCACCCATCTTCACTCTCTAATTCTCTCTAACCTATCCCTCTATACCTCTTTCTCCCCCTCCCTCCATCCTTCCCTCTTTTAATCTCTCTACCTTCCTCCTTAGCTCTCTACTTCTCTCCTTATTGCATATATCTATCATGTCTCCTCAGGAGGATCTCATCTCTTAGAGAGACGTCGATAGATCGTCGAGATCGTCGATCGAGTCGCTCAAAATCCGGCGCGCGATCATCCATCAGATCAAAAAATTCCGTCGATCGTCGGGAACCAGATCGAGATCCGATCAGGATCGGATCAGGATCTTTTGCGTTCCAGTCAGACAAGATCAAATCACGTCCAATCAAAAATCAATCAAAAAGGAAAATCAAAAGAATCAAAGAACAAAACAAAAAACGAAAGTCATGGATGATACCTTATGCATATTAATTCCCGAGAATGGTTGACTTCTCTGGTTTGGGTTTGGAAACTCTTACAACTCCAATTTTGAGTGTGGAACTATCACCCCTAGTTGGTAATGGTTGAGGGTTTTGAAGAAGGAGAAATTAATCTACACTCAGATTTTCGTGTTTCTCAGTTGTTGAGTTTTTATTGTTTCAAGGAATCAAATTTCAAGCACAATATACATCTTTTGGAGGTGTTTCATCATGGGGAACCCTTAGGCGCAACTCTTTCAAGGGATAAGAACCTTTTGAAAGCTTTGGATTCGAATGTTTTGAAGAGATAAGTGGACACAATTTTTTTGAAGGAGACGTCACTATATTTAGCTTCACTCTAGGACATGGTCTCTCATTGAGGTTGTTTTATTATCAAGAAATGCTAGGTGCCATTTTTGTTGAGTGTTGGGACCTGATAAACCCATGGTAATTGAAGATATTGGAAGAGAAACTAAGAGACGTGATTTCTAGACTCTTATTTCAGCTCTATCTCAAGTCGCAGCCACTATTGGAGGTCATGGGAGGTGATGTTTGAGCCATACAAGACTGGGAACACTAAAAAAAATGAGATATGAATACATTTGGAAAATATTAGTTGCTATTGGTTTGTACAGGGCATTCTCCTAGGCTGGGTCAACTTCTAATATTGTCAAGAATTATCATCTCTTATAGCTAGGAAAAACTTGTAAGTGGTCATTGCATTTTGAGTCCATTTTAGTGTAGAAGTTGTTGGTCAGGGTCAAGAAAAACTGTTGTAATAGTTGGTTATTATCTTCTATCAAATGTAGGATTTGTTGTTCTCGAAACAATCCCTGAACACTCAAAAAATATATTGCAGAATGTTGTCTCTATCTCATAAATATCCTTGAGTAGTTTCTTATGTGAGTCAAGAATTTGAGCAACAAACTGAGTCACTGTCATAATTTTGAATGCCCAGGAAAAATGTGTTCCCTATACTATGTTACAGACTTAATAATATTGCCTCACATTGGTCTTTCTATCATTGAAAGTCTTTGTCCAAAGATCATTGTAACTACTGGGTAATTGCATGGCAAGTAAACATGTGAACTATTGTTAATGATTCTTAATCAGTTTTACACTCAAAAAATTGTCATTTCAACTTACTACATTATTGATATCCAGTTAGTTCTATTCGCAACCTATGTATTACAAGAGTCTCTTTTGTAAACATTGGTTTTATGGAATTATAGCAAGATATGGTCTTATGTTAACACTTAGAATATGTAAATATATTGAAATACAATGAAATCTTGGTGTATGGAGTCCTATCATTTCCTATTTGTGATATTTATTGTATGCCAATAGTTGCATGTGCTGATTCTAAAATTTGGGAAGCAAATCAATCAATCAATTCAAACAACTGCAAAAAAATACACCTTTTGGGTTAGGGACTCTACAATGGTATCAAAGCTACTATCCTGCCATCCTTGGGTAAAAATCAATCTACTTCAACCTCAGGATTCATTAATGGATAGAGTTTAGAATGGAAGAGTGTTACCTACGTTCCTTTTTTCCACACCAACAAAGGAAGAGACTAGTGTGGAGAAACTATTAAAAGATATTGCACGAACTCATCAAAGAATGTTTTATAATTAGCAACGTTATGAGGATTCACTTTTGAGACAGTATAGGCAACACTACAAGACAAATTTGGTAAAGAAAGCTGCAGGAGGTGTTTGCAAAGATCTTCATGAGAAGTTTGAGAAACATGCTGATTTGGCACATGAGGCATCCACTAAGGATCAAACGAGTCATCTTGTCATAAAGCAGGTTGGTTTAGAAATTGAATTTGATCAACCGTATGAAGGTATGGATTCTATGGATGTTCCTTTGGTTGATTCTAGTGATGTTCCACCAATTCTTGAAGGTTGTAAAGCAACCATTGGGAAAAAAGAAGAGCCAAAGGTACAAGAACAAGAAAGGAAAGAAGAACATGTAGATGGGTGTGAACAAGAGAAGAGGCATGATTCAAAAAATTATGTTTGGGTATCTAGCTTGCATCATGAGGTTCATAAGTTTCCTCTTTTAGAGAACCCATTGAAGACTCAAATTAGAGGTGGTAATTGGCACACACTTGGTGGATCAGCCACTAGGGTTATACCTACACATGTAGAGGGAGATGTAAGTGATTCCATTTGGGTTGAACATACATTATCCACCATGGAGGAACATTTTTCAAGGTTATATGAGGCTTTGTGCCTTAGAGAGTGGATTGTAGAGACCAAGAGATGGCCTAACAAGAAAATCCTACAATTTGATAATGTTTGGTATGTTATGGATACAACACCATGGAGTTGGATGGGAGGAAAATTCATTTCAGCTAAGGACGTGAAGGTAGGGATCAATTTTGTTACAGTTATGACAGCTAGAAGAGCACATAACTTTTAGTTGGGCACACCTCTTAGACCAACACTCATGGAGGGGCAACCTATCCATGAAGAAGATACAAGGAAAGACAAGGAATACACCTTAGAAAGACATAATCATAGTTTTTATCTTCTTAAAAGGAAACAACGGTTGTGTGATGGGTGGTCCATAAGAGTTAATAAGGCTGAGATGCTTGTTGCCCAAGCAAGACAACACTTACAAGAAGAATATGTGGAATGGAACATTATTGATTTCAATTTGGTTAGTCATGCATCATCTACAATGGAAGGAAAATTGTCAAGATCATATGAAGCATTTTTTCTTAGAGAGCTGATTCATGAGACTAAGAGTTTGCTTACTAAGAATATGTTGCATTTTGATAATGTTTGGTTTGTCTTGCATACTACACTTTGGAGTTTGCTAATAAGGGAAAACATATTAGTTATGGAGGCAATGGTATGGATTAGAAAATGGGATAGCAATCTTTTGAAATCACATGAGCATGAATCCAAGATAGACGGTGGTGACAAGAAATGTAGCATGGTAGGGTATGTGCAGGATCATCATGGAAAAAATAGGCCCTTAAGTGGCGAAAAATTCAGAAAAATTAGAGTTAGGAAACTTGACATAAAAATTTGAATAAGTTATCTATATTATTCCAAAAATATGTAAGAATAGAATCTGTAGCAAATTGAATGTAGTTTCTAAACTACTTGGTTTATTTACAAAAAAACATAAATCTATTTGGTGAAAATTTGAAATTTCAATGCAGTAGTACTTAAATTTCAGGGAAAAAATAAGAAGTAGGTGTCTGTCTGACCACCCTAACCACAATAAAATGATAATATTTTTTTAGAAGATTTTAGATATAAGTAGAGGAATCATGTCCTGATGTGATGCATATTTTTTTGCAATTTTTTTGGAAGTAAATAATTAATTATTATTTTTTTATTACAATTTTTGAAAAATATAAAAAACTCGTATGTCCAACCATGTTAACTTGGTCAAAACTTCATGAAACTCAATTTTTATTTTTTTGATCTTATAGTATGCAAAGCATAGAATGTGATGCATGTTTCAGATTCAAAAAATGTGATACTCTTTGAAAGCTATAGATGTTTTTCAAGCATCCTATCAATCAGGACTTTAGTCATAATTCAAATAGAAAATGAATAGTAATTATTTATTAAATTCAAAGTAAACCATAATTTATATTGGTGGAATGTCATGAATCTCCTTTAAAATCCCTTTTTGTTTCATCAATTTTGGGTAAAAAAAGGTCATCAACCACACACCCTACACATACTCATCATATCACCACTTTTTGGACCATCATGATCCTGCACATACCCAGTAGATATTCATGAAAAGATAGCTAAGCATGAGGTGATGGTGGGAACTTCTACTTGCCAACAATTTGAATTATAACAACAGTGGGAAAATAACATGAATCAATTTGTATGTTGATTCCCCACCCTTATGATGTTGATACTTTGATTGAGTATAAGGATGTCATAACTTCATGATTTGATATGCTACAAGATTGGGCTGCCAAGTGTATGCGAGTGTGCTCTTGCATGGAAGTTTTCTAGGGAAATGAAAGAAAAGGTTCAATCAGTCCTAAATATTTGATTGGGAACAACATTGTTACACTCTCTCATTTACATGAGCTTGCAACCCCTATTCTTGAAGTAATTGGTGACAATGAGTTTCCAAATGATAGCTTACATGCATTGATTAAGCATGGCTATTTTGATGTTGCTTCATCCAAGAGGGACAAATTTGTTCACTTTAGAACAACAACCATAAATCAGCCTAAAGAAACTTGTAACATACATCACTCTATACATGATGAGAAGCAGGATTTCTCCAATTTTGAGTTTCCAGACGATGTTTTCAACATTAAGGAGAATGAAGTGGCATTAGGTGTTCAATGGTTGAAATCTCTTGGAAGATTTGTCTAAGACTTCAGTAGGATGATATTAGAGTTTACTTACATGGGTAAACACATTGTTCTTAAGCCACACAAGAATGATACAAAGGATGGGATAGTTAAAAATATGTTTGTTTGCTCTAACACATATGACTTGAAAGGCATGGATCATAATGAAGAATTCAATCCTAATCTTCTAATTTTGAACAGTAGGGATATATCTTCACTTTCTAATTATATTGCAGCTTCTAACCATTGGGAGAGGAGCGATATTTTTTCTACTTAGGTTGGTACTCAAGAAGCATGCATAGGTAATGGTAATTTATTTGATGCATCTCACCTTAGGACCAAATTTAAACACTTTGGAGCAACTGATTTAGAGCAGTCCCAAATGTTGAATGATGGTTGGCTAGAGAGGGAAAAGCAAACCAAGATGTTGGCTCAACAAGCCGAGCCATATCTTCAACATATTCACGATATGCACCATTCTTTAGATGATGAAGATAAAAGGTTGACTAATTCAAAAAATTCAATTGTTGTTGAGTATTTTCTTGATGGTTATAATGAATTTGTGGAGGACACTCCTAGTGGGCCATCCACTCAAGAGCTATCTTTGATGAGTGTTGATGAAATATATGCTACCCATTTGGGTTTGTCACCTATTTATCATGGCATGAAAATGATTTATTTGTTGACTGGTGACTTCATATTCATAGATTCATTATGGTTTAGTGACTGCCCTAGTTGGATTCACATTGCATTTTATAACTTTTTCGTGTTCTACACTAGCTATTCAGTTTCTTGAGAGTGTGTGGAGGCATGTTTATTTGATGGGCATTGAACATTTGATGGATTTCCTTAGTATGCATGGGTATGTTGACACCTATGATTTCATTCTTGTTGCTGGCATGAGTTACAACAGCGGTATTTGGTGGCCTAGTGAGTTGATCTATGTACACATGGGAGGTTCAAGCACCAGGCTCCACTCTGGTACCTTGGAGATTGACATTGGTCAGTTTTATCAAGATAAGGTGGGTTTTCCTAGGACTTGCATGTTGGATTTTGGTTTTGATCCAACTTCTTCTCAGGAGGTTGTTGACATTCATGATGCTACCCTTCTTATTCCTAAAAAACCAACTCTTCCAAATGTAAGTTGTGAGCCTTCTTCTGATGATGGTAGTATAAGATGGGATACACATAACTACTCTGGTATTCCATTAGCACAGGCATGAGAGTTTCACTTCAATTGCATTATGAGGTGTGCTCATCAATTTTCTTTCAAGCCGCATGTGCAGGGTTTGATGATGACATTGATGACACAGAGAGAGGGGTTAAATAAAGGTCACACGGATTCACTCTGGTATTGCATGCTTCATATTTTAGATGATGAGTCCAAGTTTGATAGGTCTCTCACTTTGATTCCTCTAGTTGGATGTTTCTAGCAACAGGAGTTTGAGACTCGATTTGATTGGACTCTAGGGGTTATCAGAGTGGTGCAGCGGAAGTCAATTGGTGTTGGAGGATTTCCAACTTATCCAAGGGATCTAGGTATGATATCTAAGGTGTATCAACACAGTGCTTGGAGCTAGAATGACAAGGATGATTTACAGAGTTGGGATCCAGGAATTGCATTATTGGATGGTTGGTTTAATCGGTTGACAAAGAGTGACAATATCTTGGATTCTAGCTACCTACAGAGATTATGGATTAGCACATGTTGCAGGATCACTTGGGATCCAGGTGGTTGGTGGATAGGTGCAGTTGGGTTTTCATTTTGGATCCAAATGTTGTGGCAATTGCGGATTGCTTGAGGGAAAGCAATCTTCGGGAAGGGAGGACTATAATGTCCCCAAAATTTGGATGAAGTGACTTAATTATTTAATATTGCCCAAGTCTTAAAGTATATTTAAAAGGGGGATATTAAATAATTAATAAATCAAGTTTTAAAGTGACTTATGAAATATTTTAAATATTACTTTGTAAAAATCACTTATATTATGAATGGTAAAATACAAAAGGGAAGAAGGGAGAAACATTTGATACCTTTGATGCATATTATTTTCATGGGAATGGTTGAGCTTCTCAGGTTTGGGTTTGGAAACCCTTACAGCTCCAATTTCAGGTGTGGAACTATCACCCCTAGTTGGTAATGGTCAAAGGTTTTGAAGAAGGAGAAATTAATCTGCACTTAGATTTTCACATTTCTCAATTGCTAAGTTTTTATTGTTTCAAGGAATTGAATTTCAAGCACTGTAATATACATCTTTTGGAGGTGTTTCATCATGGGGAACCCTTAGGCGCAACTCTTTCAAGGGATAAGAGCCTTTTGAAAGCTTTGGAATTGAATGTTTTGAAGAGGTAAGTGAAGGATGCAATTTTTTTGAAGGATACATCATTGTATTCGGCTTCACTCTAGGACGTGGTCTCTCATTGAGTTCATTTTATTATCAAGAAACCCTAGCTGCCATTTTTGTTGAGTGTTGGGACCTGATAAACCCATGGTAATTGAAGATATTGGAAGAGGAACTGAGAGACGTGATTTCTAGACTCATATTTCAGCTCTATCTCAGGTCACAACCACTATTGGAGGTCATGGGAGGTGACATTTGGGGCATACAAGACTGGGCACACTCAAAAAAAATGGAGAGATGAATGCATTTGGACAATATTAGTTGTTGCTGGTTTGTACAGGGAACTCTCCCAGGCTGGGCCGACTTCTAATACTGTATACACCTAAAAACGGTCTGGATAATCTAATTAATTAAATATGACTTATTTGATTAATTAACCTTAAATTAATCTACTATTAAATAAATAGAAATATTTATTTATAGTTCATTCTTCTAAATTCTTCAATCTTAATTAAATAAGCAACTTCAATAGTTTGTATTATTAAATTATCTATATCATGTTTCCTCTTAATTAAATAAAATATCATAACCTGATTTATTTAATTATCATATCCCTTTTTATTAAATAAGCAAATTTCAAAGATTTCTTTCATTTAATTAAATATCTTTTTTCTTGTTAAATTTGAATAAATCAATTTATTCAAATAAAGGAAATTTTTCCTCTATTCACTCACCTACCAAATTAGATATAAACCATCTAATTTAATTCAACTGGCATTCATGGGAAAGTTGTGGAGACAAACTTGTAGGTAATCCTCTTCAATCTCTTTCCTCTTATTCTTCCTATCATCCGGCCTAATGTTTTCATGGGGAGAAACCATTCCCATGATCAACTCAAGGTTCTCCATCTCTTACCATTGAATCCTCTAGATCAAATCTAGACCTTTGTTGTGTTGCCTCGTCACAAATTGCTGCCGTGAATTTATATATACAATCTTTCTCTATAGGAAATGGATCCGAATCCAATATTTGTGCAAACTTACTTTGCAGGAATAGTAATCAAGCAATCAAGCATCTTAGCAATAGCAATATCACTTAGCAATAGCATCAGTAGAATCAATATCATGGCTGCATCGTAAATCACTGTAGCTTCTTTTATCATATTCACGTCAACATAGATTACAGTAGCTTCATCATATAATCTAGCAATCATCATATAGGATTAGATTATTGCATTTAGTAGCATCTCATTCTCTAGATTGGCATTTTAACAGTCACAATGCTTACCAAATCTGAGAGCCTCGTGACTTAATAAATATTTAGAGATAGAGAACAATATGATGCTTTTAGTAGATTCTTGCTTTAAATTAGTTTAATTGCTCTTTAATCTTTGATATAATGTCTTATTAAGAAGTTTTCTTAGTTATTTTACTTCATACTTATTTCACACTTACATTTTGACACCCACCGTGGGGCCTAGACCCCATATTTTAATAATATTTCTGAAAAGTGTTCATATAGGATTCTGGCGTGATTTATTTTAGTGTGACTTAGAAGGGATTTTTAAGCGCATCAACTTTAGTGCTTCTAACTGTTTCAGCGCATCTGATGAAAACTTTAGCGCTTCTGATTTTTTTAGCGCATCCAATAGAAACTATAGCGCTTCCACAATCTATTTTAGTGCATCAACCAAAAGCTCCCAGCATAGTTGACTGTTCTATGTTCAAATCTATTTTAGCACATCAGACAAATTTCACAGCGCTTTTGACAAATTCTATAGCGCTTCCAACAATTCTACTGATTGCATAGGTGTTGGTGGCTTGCATGGCCTGGTATAAGCGCGCTCTGGCAACTTGTTTATGCGGATCGACACTGATCGCACCACGGTAATTTCATTTTTTACATTTGTCTTAAAATAAACCAATCCTAGGGTAGTCATCTGGTTAAAATATATCAATCCTAGGGTAGTCATCACACATTGCTATCTCAGTTAAAATAAACACCATTTCTTTTGTGAAGTAATATCTTCACGTAGATAGAAAATTGTCATTTGGGCTTTAAGAATTGAACATTTGTCTACTGTCATTGTACGGTGAGAGGCCTATGCTCTCCCCTTAAGTGGGTGATCAAAATTCCAGACTCATCCTTTAATTTCATGCATTGCATGCTTTATTAAATCCTTTAGAAGGCCTGCCGTAGTGGGAAAAAGTACTCACCCTATAGGAATGACTTGAGTGGGAACAACCAAAGCTAGGTTTTCCAACCCACTATAAAATAAAAGTAAATATGGGGAAACCCACATTTACCAGAAGTGTGCAAGATAACTATCCCCAAAATCTTTGTTCTAAAGATTCGGAGGTCTCTTGAGGAATTTTATCATTTGCCGATCCAAACTGAAACCCTATCTACGAACGATAGTGTAGAATCCAACTTGTCAGTTTCCAAACATTTTAATACTCAACGATGCAAGGGGAGGGAAGAATCTGCCCCCAAGACACTCACCATATAATTTCCAAGGACCGTTTGCTCAAGGGATTGAGAAATCTAACTTTGAGTATGTGCCTGGAAAAGACAAAAACATGAGTGCCCTCTAGGGGGTGACACGTTTGTGTGAGTTGAAATAATTTTAAGATGTGGGTTGTTTGAGTATAATGATGACCTTTTGACCTTAAGAGTGAGTTTGCTTGAAATGTATTATTTGTCAAAAACCTATGGAAATCAAGAAGGATCATGTTTGATTCTTGAACATACACTTATTATTTAGATTCTAGGACTTAAAAACAACTGTTCTACAATTGTTTTTTGTGATTTCAAATCATTAAATCAGATAAAGATCATCTAGAAGAACACAAAAAGTTTGAAAAATCAATCTATGAAAACTTATGATTAGGGATTGGAAGTCCACAAACTTTGTCAAGAAATTCCTTGCAAAAAGAGTCAAGAAACTAAAGAAACAACTTAGTTACAAGAAATTTTTGGAAAGAAGACGATTTTTATATCAAAGTAGGAAAGTCTTGCTTCAACATAGAACTTTCATTCATAGGTTTCACAATTTTTCTAGGGGATATATGGATGATTTTTCCTTAGAGCCTTTATATTCACAAGCTTATTTCCAAAGAAGAGCTCTTTCACAGAAGCATAATCATAGTCAATCTATTCATCAATATTCCATCCCACAACCAACAATAGAGTATTCAAATAGGCCAAATCAATTCTTATAGTAGAAGGAAAACTTGGAAACATTAGGCTTGTCATCCCAAAATTAGAGAGTTACCAACAAAGATATCCTTTCAAAATATTGAAAACCTAGAAAATTACACCAAAAAGATCATTCTGTTCATGAAAAAGAAAATTAGACAACACTGTGGAGTCCCAAAATAGCGCTTACACTGTCTATTTTAGTGCATTTGTGCTGTCTTTTAGCACATCCACAGTTTAAATAGTGCATTTGCAATCTATTTTAGCGCTTCTAACAACTTCTCTAGCGCATTTGTCGACTGTCACCAAAAATTACCAGTGTTAGAAATTACCAGTATTTTAGCACTTACACAGTCTATTTTAGCACATCTGCGTTGTCTTTTGGTGCATCCATAGTTCAAAGAGTGCATTTGTAGTTTGTTTTAGCACATCTGCCAAATCTTATAGCGCTTCTTCTAGCTGTAACCAAAATTTGCTAGTATCAGGAAATTATCAAATATTTTGGCGCATCTACAGTATGTTTTAGTGCTTTTACCCTATTTGATAGCGCATTTGTTTCTTTTATCTCTTCCATAGTCTGTTTTAGCGCTTCTACCCTCTGTAATAGTGCATCCACTGAACACAAAAATTGAGAGCTATAAGAAACATCTGTCAGACTGTTAACATCAGAAACTCAAGTTTTTACCAGACAAAAACATTTTCACAAGCCAAACAATGTCTTAAACCTAAAACAAATAGGATCCTACAAGTCAAAATTCCTTTCAAAAGTTAAACCCGGATCTTGCAAACTATAAAGTGTCAAATTATCAAACAACACATCTTGGTTATTGAGTTAAATTTCATCATTAGGATCTTATCATCCTACAATCATGAAACGAAACACAATAATCAGATTTTTAACTTGGTCTCATCAATAGAATATATCATTCTATTTGAATTTGTTAAAATCCAATTGACACTCATCCAAACATAGAAGATCAAAGTTTAAGTGAGAATAGTAAATACTTGTATGCCAATTTTAACAAGGTTACAAAGACAAAAACTTAGGGAAAAGGAAATTGAAAAATCAAA
>VDFB02010537.1:0-22139 GCA_007258455.2 Sequoia sempervirens
TCTCTTTCTATCTTTCAATCATGGCTTCTTTGCCTAGTTTCACTCTTTTTCTAATTGACCAAAGTTGTTTCTCTACCATTATCTCTTGGGAATCAAACATCTAAGAACTCAATTCCTAATATCCGTGACAAATCTCATACACATTTGCCTCTTGATAATGTTTTTTCTAACCCAATAAGGATTCACTACTTAATGCAATCTTTATAAATTCTTCTTGATTTTGACAACATGGGAGGTGACTCTTAGTCCATGAGGATCATCTCCTCATAGTGTCTCTTTAGCTTGGGGAATGTGTTGGTTGATAACACATCATTAGTAATTGATTTATCTTTACTTTTCTTTGAGTTGCTTTCTTCCTCAACCTAGGAATTGCTCTCATGTATCATCTCCAAAGTTTCCTTGGAAAACTCTAAATTTTTGGTGACTTCTTTTACTCTATTGCTAAATATTCTCTCATCTTCTTCACCAATTAACAACATCAATTAACAACTGCTTTAATTCCTCCCTTATTTATTTTATCTTCTTCAACCACATCTATAGTATCTCTACCAATAAGGTCAAACTTCTCTAAGTTCATTGTTGTTCTTTCAACTACCTTATCATTTTAATTATATTTTTCTCTATAGATCTAATTTAGGTTATAAACCAATCCGTTTCTTCAATATTCATCAGTGCCATGTTAATTGAGGATCCACCTATCTGAATACTAGGGTTTTTATCAAGTGCATCCCTCTTGATACACTCTTTTGATGCTTCTCACACTTTTCTAACCTTTTCCATTATCTTTACTCTTAGTCCTAGGATTGTTTCAATGTTCTTTCTCCTTCTTTCTTATTTTCTATCACAATCATTAAATTCATTTCAAAACCTATCTTGATCTAACCAATAAATTCTTTTACTCTCTTATTATCAAAATTTTTCATAAATATTTAATTGATTTAATTTATCCATCCTTAACTACTTTCTTTTTAATACCTTAATTTATCAAGTGGTAGTACAAGACACCTAATAGTACCACAACTTGCTTTCTAATACCTACAATGATTTCATTTCCTCTTCATGAAATTAGCTAAACTAATTATTAGAAGTAGGAATTGTAACAAACTTGGAGATAAATTTCATTACAGTGTGACAATTAACACATACATGAAGCTTCTTAACAAGCCTAATAGTTTTTCTAACAAGCATGTCTAGAAAACAAAAAAAGGACAAATTTTCACTATGGTGGTAGAGAAATATTTTTTTCCCTCCTTTTCCGCACCACTAGGTGTCTTGCATTTGGAAAATACCATATTGTCTTCATCTCCCAAACCAATTTCTCCAACTTGGCATAAATTTATTGTATTTGTGAATGTCATATGTCTCCTACACAAAAAGCACATACCATTTTATGGTCTTCAATCCAACTACACGTGGGGAGCTTTTTAATTCCTTATCTTTCATCAATCTCCTTACCATTCGCTGACATCTTTTTTAACATTCAAATAAAAAAGTAACATTGCTGTAAATACTCCTAGGCCTGCTTTCATATGTGATCTACAGGCCAGTAAGAAAACAGATCCACACATCCACCACATCAACATCTGAAAAAATTGCTCTATCCTTTATGCTTTAATGGATGTCCATACCCTGTTCGAAAGCTCCCATTTTGGCACAGACATGGAGGATGCTGGTAAAGGTTGTGGAGTCTGGCTTTACACCTGCCAATTGCATTTGCTCGGAAGCTTCTGAAGCCTTTTCAACAAATCCCTTTTGCGTATATCCTGCTATCATGGCATTTAATGAGACCACATTTTTTTTTAGGCATTCGGTCAAACAGTTCACATGCCTTGTATGTGCTTCCACATTTTGCAAACATGTCAACCAGGGCAGTTGTAGCAACAACATCTCCTCTTTCATTTATCCTGTAATGGATGTTCAGACCCCGTTCCAATGCTCCCATTTTAGCACACGCAGGGAGGGTGTTGGCAAAGATTGCAGTCTAGCATTACACCTGCCGATTACATTTGATTGAAAGTTTTTAAATCCTTTTCAAAAAATGCATTTTGTGCATATCCCGCAGTCATAGCATTCCATGAGACCACATTTCTTTGAGGTATCTTGCCAACAGTTAACGCGCCTGTCTATGCTTCCACATTTTGCATACATGTCTACCAAAGCATTTCCAGATGTAATATCTGGATAATCCTTAGTTCACTATGTTTCGATAGACGTCCATACTCTGTTCCAATGCTCCCATTTTCGCACAGCCGCGAGGGAACTGACGAATAAAAACCGATAGGGCTGGAAGCCTGTTTTTGAATGAGGAGAAATGGACTGCGCGGGAATAATTTGAATGTTAATGGAGAACGGAAACGGCCTGCTAACAGTGAACGGAAACGGCTTGCTAAAAGTGAACGAAAATGGCAAACAGTAGGCGGGATGGGTTAGCTGGGCCCTACAGCAGCCACCTAAGCGTGGTCAACGCTTAGAGTGTGCTGGTTAAGCCCAGCCGAAAGAAAGAGGGGCGCATTCCAACTCTATTGCATGCTTCAGTCCTCCCAAAATGCGATACAATAAAATTGCTAAGAATAAGGCAGGCAGATCAGATAGTTCTTACATAGAGCGACTAGTCTAGAGGTTCAAAAAAATACAAAATGAGGAGAAATTTAACTCTTGTATTATACAAGCAAAGTTCAAGACGAAGACAATATTCCATACCTCGAACCTGCTAATATTCCTTCTTATGAGTTTTTGGCGCGATAGATTTGTTTCCTTTAAATTCTTAAATGTCTTGGCCCCCTTCCAAGCTTCGACTAGGTGGGCATTCGCGACGATCTCCTTCGCGGGATACATCAATATAGCTTCGAGAAGCCCTCCGCCATTCAGCAGAGAGCCATCATGCCCATCATCACTGTCTGTGACGTCATTGCATAGGCTCAGACTGGTACGTGAAAGACCTCCATGCTCATCCTTGTTGTTTGTTAGATGATTGATACCTCCATTCACGAGGTTCAGGTAATAATTGTTTCGCCCCTAAGAGAACTTGCAGCCCAAAACAGAGAAAGTTATTCTCACTCATGACTGGTTTAATGATTATTTTTAACTATTAGAGGGTGTGTCAATGAAAATCCCATTTCTTTTTAGTTACTGAGAATCTTCACATATGGATTACATTTAACTCCCCCCCTTTGCTGAGCAGTTACAAAATCATCACCTGCGATGGCCTAAATTTAGACCTTGGCTGACATATTAATTTATTTATCATATTATTCTTTATTATTTCCACTATCATTGATATTTTATTTTAATATTCGTGTCATATTTAATTTGTTATATTATTTCATTAAGTTCATAATTTATCATATACCATGGCCTTTAATAAATATATTTATATTAATTGACAAAGTGTCCTTTTTGACCTAATAATTTATTTTAATACAACAAATAATCCCCAAGCATCAATCAAACAATTTTAAATCGAATAAACCAAATAACAATACCGACCAACCAAACTAGTATTGCTAATAGTGAGAATCATGGAGGGACACTACATACTATGTGTTATATTGGTATTTTTCTTAGTTTTTGAGATGTACAAGTAGATTATTTTTATTGGACTCTTTATTTGCTACTATATCAATGAAAATAAATTAGATAAATGTATTTTTCTTAATATATTTTTTGGTTTATAAGATCACAAGATGTGTGGGACTTTAATTGAAGGCCTTCTTTCTAAACATCAATAATGCATCCCAATTTTTAATTTTAAATCCTTATTTTTAACTCTTGATCCTTTAAATATGATGTTTTAGTTCCACATGCATATATACTTTCTACAAAATATGAAAAAATTATGTCTTTGAAGGATTGACAATCTCATCAATCAGGCCTATTATCAATTGTATTGGTTGTATTATTTGGCTCTCTAATCACCTTGTTTATGAAGAACCATTGAGATGCATAAATAGCGTATGTATGTGTATTGTTTTATAGTCCACGATGCAGGCAATACATTTGGGTCTGAGCTGACCTACAAGCAATATGGAGTTCCTCATTACTCCCAATGGGAGGCTACAATCGTGCTCCACAATACGAGGTGTACAGCCACCTTACCCCACTGCCGAGTTGAACTTGTGACCTCTCTTTCAAAGTACAAGTGCTCCACCATTAAACCAACTCGAGCATGCTTGGAGCCAACTCGGTGCATGGAAACTAGTATCTTCTCCATCACTTTAAACTTGTATAAGGAGTTGTTCAAATATAAGTTATGCTTACCACCAATAAAATCCAAACAATTAAGGATTGTTAACAACTCCTAATGAACTTCATAATTGAAGGAAATATATACATCTAATATAATAGACCTATTGTGTATCATGAGATGTCTTGATTGGTATGGAGTAATTAGCTTTACATGTGCATCTAATACAAACAAAGAATTTTCAAACTATAAATATTTGTAGAAATAAGCCTTTCACTATAAAAATTACTCAACAATGTTAGGAAAACACCTTAAGGAAAGTGTACATGTCTAGATTTTTAAAGATAGTAATTTTCACCTTCTAATATGTTCAAGAATTCATTAGCAATTGTGCTACAATTCTTTAATATGAGGAACAATTTTTTTTCTAAAGATCAAATGAAATAAAATGTTTATGATAATGGGTTTCTCTTATCAATTTAGTAAAAGGTCTAACATCAACATGAACACAACCACATACAAAGGAACATCTATTTTTGATTCCATTTTTTCACATTTTTTAAAAATAAAAATAAATTCAATAGCCATAATTGAAGAGTTGATAAGGAATCAAACACTAAAACAAGAATCATTAAAGACAACACTAAATAGTCAAAATAAACTCCAAATATTATAATTTATTTTTTTGGTACAAGGTTGAGATAAATTACTTTTGAAAACACACATTGAAAAATTAAACCATAGAAGCAAAAATTTTCTAGTAACAATTTCTAGCATGCATTTCAAATTTCTTGTTAATTTTTTAGAGTGATTTTTATTTTAATATTTAAAGTGAAAGTATTTTCTATACACATTCCACATTTCTTGTTGATTTGTAGAGTGAAAAAAAGGGTATGTCTGGCGGGATCATCATGGAAAAAAATAGGCTTTGAAGTGGCGAAAATTCAAAAAATGAGAGTTAGGCAACTTGACGTAAAAATTTGAATAAGTCATCTATATTATTTGAAAAATATGTAAGAATAGAATCTATACCAAAATAAATGTAGATTCTAAACTACTAGAGGTTTATTTTAAAAAAAAGAAATCTATTTGGTGAAAATTTGAAATTTTCAATCTGATGGCGTACTTAAATTCGGGGGAAAAAAAATAGACTAAGGTGTCTGTTTACGACCATAACCTGGTAAATGATAATATTTTTACTTGTCTTTAGATATAAGTAGGGACTATGTTTTTGATGTGATGCATAATTTTTGTAATTTTTTTTCCAAGTAAATAATTTAATTATGATTTTTTTAATTTCTAAAATTTTAAAAAATATAAAAAACTTCATTATGTCTTACCACCTTAACTTGGTCAAAGCTTCATGAAATTCATTTTTTTTAATCCTATAATATCCAAAGTATAGAATGTGACTATTTCGGATTCAAAAATGTGATACAGAAAGTTATGGACATTTCAATCAACCTATCAATCGGGGACTTTAGTTGTAATTCAAATAGAAAATAAATAATAATTATTTATTAAATTCAAAGTAAAACATAATTTATACTAATTGGAAAGGTGAGAATCTCCTTTAAAATCTCTTAATCTTTTAAGTTTCATCAATTTTTAGGTAAAAAATTAAATAGGCCACTTCCTACACATACCCATCCTTATCTCCTTTAAAAATCTTAATCTTTTTCGTTTCATCAATTTTAGGTAAAAAAAGTCTTTAGCCACATACCCTACACATACCCATCATATCACCATTTTTGGCCCAAAAATTACGTAAGATATTTGTAGAGGAGAAAAATTACACCTCGAATTTTCCCTGTTGTAAATTTCTTGGACACTTAAATGAAAAATGGATTGCCAGTTTTTTTCACTTAGTTTTGATTATTTTATAAGTTCATTATAATATTAATTATCCTATATCATAAAATTCTACACATAGATTCTCTATAGAGGAGGGCACTGGGAAGCCAAATTTTTATTACAACTTCATAAAACAATCATATAACATTACTTGATAAAAATATAAATATGCTATGATTACCTAAATATTTCATTACCCTTTATTCAATCCCTTTATTCAATGATGATAGATTTGTGGAAAAATCCACTAGTGCTCCAAAATTTAAACCATCTTTACAAAGTTTCATAAAACCCTTGTCATGATAAGAAAAATATGTTAAGTGGAAATGATATACAACCAAGATCTAAACAATCTTTGTAAAAATATAATTATCTCACTCATCAATTGTGCTAAATAATTTGATTCTCAATAAATTTCTCATATGGCTAAATAAATATTGTATATAATTTAAAAGTAAAAACAATCAATAAAAATATTTAATATGTTCAAATTATGAAAGTTAAATTTAATTATCATTATTTTAAAGTTTTGATATCTAAAAAATATTTAAATATAAGTTGAATTGGGTTATTCGTTGAAAAAAATTGTTTGCATTTGGCCAAAGGTAATATGCATTAGTACTACAACTATAGATTGCATTCATTGTTTCATTTTAAGCTAATGATATTGCTTAAAAAATAGTGTTGAATAAATTGTGATGGAGTGTATTGATAATAAATATATGGATGCATTGGGTATAAGCCCACAAAATATGATAGCAATTGTAGTACCCCTCTGCTTTTGGTCCTTAGTGTCATGTGAGTAAGTGGTTTATTTGTGACTTGTGAGGTCAGGTTGTTTTGTCGTTTAATGTTGTTTCTTTATATAACCAGGTATTGAGATTTGATATACATTCTCATATAACGATAGAGGAATATAAATATATATCAATATATTTACATTATGGTTATTTCTTATTTTGCCCTCTTCCGTATTTTTTAATGTACTTGTCATACTTTTGTGAAGTGCATTTGATTATATATATATATATAGTGTTGAATTGTGAAGAATAGTATTATTTAATTAATCTAATTTGAAATAGACATTTATATGGTTAGTAATGAAAGGAGTTTTATAATATATATTTATATTTATATTTTTATACATACATATAATTGAATTATGGCATGGAGTTTAATAGGTGGGAAAAGTAAATACTTTATGAATACATATGTAACTATGATAGTATAATGAAAGATTAAATTTGTATAAGAAAATGACTATGCTAGATGGTAAATTTGGAAATACTAAGTGGGAATAAATAAAATAATATTGAAAAGAAATATATTTTTATATTAAAATAAATTAAATAATAGATATTATTACATACAAATAATATTGTTGAAATATTCTTACAATTTTTATGGACAAGTGTAAAATTGATATGCCAAGCTACTTTTCTATATAAAATTTAATAATATTCAAAATGATAAATGAAGCTTATAAAAGCATTTAAAGAAATTACACTTTCCCCTTCCATGTACCCTCCACCTTGCTTCGTAGTAATTGACAGGAAAAGGCATGGGTTTATTAATTTGCTGCAATTATTTTTTAATAATTAATTAAATTTACGAGTGTTTCTATGGTTTTAGGATTTGGGTGTTTTACGGGCATTATGGTAGTGACCAGACAAATTTAATACTCATCCTTTCTTTCATGGCCTATAGTTGACCATACCTTGTTGCCTTGATGGGTAAGACTCATATTTTTGATCCGTGTCTTGGAAAGGCTTATATATTGCTTACCACGACCTGTATTTCTTGATAGATTGTTCCAGCAACCTGCTTATATTGTTTTCTTGAAAGTTCCAATGCCTTGCCGACAAACCCATTCTGTGCCTAACCTACATTTATGGTTGTTCATGAGATTGTTTTACTTAGCGGCATTGTGTCAAATAGTCTGAGTGTTTTATTTCTGTTCCCTCATTTTTAGGTAATAAATCAAGCAACCCTCTTTGAGCTTTCATAAAATTTCTTAACCTGTTCTAAAGCTTCCTATTTGGGACGGCTGGGAAAAATGTTGGTTAAGGATAGTCTACCATTAAGGCAACCGTGTTTAGCTTTACACCCACCAATTGGAATTTTCCTGAAAGTCTTTAGTTACTAATTAAATATCAATTTTTTGCATATCCTACTTTGAGGGCGTTTCATGAGACTGTATTTCTTTGAGGCATTTTGCTGAATGGTTCATGTGCTTTGTCTTGCTTCCACAGTTTGCACACATGCCTAACATGGAAGCCTACGACCTGTTCCAAAGCTCCTAGGTTAGCGCAGCAGGGAGGACGCTAACCCCGGTAGTGGAGTTGGTGTCACACCTGCCAGTAGCATTCGCTTGAAAGTTTCCTAAGCCTTTTCAACAAATCCGTTTTGTGCATATTCTGAAATTATAGTGCATTTCATGAAATCACATTTCTCAGAGGCATTCTGTCAAACAATTCACATGCCTTGTCTTTGCATCCACATTTTTATATTTTGTCAAACTCTTCTCATGCTTTTTTGTTGTCCCAGTTGGTTGGGGGCTTCCGGTTAATGTTGTGAAGTCTGATTTTTATACTCAACATTTGCTAATACTTGTTAACTTCAATGGTGAAGATGAGTTACTATTTTATCTGTTATGAAACCAAATCTTTTTGAAGCATTAAATCAAACAGTTCACATTCATCGTCTGTACCTCCTAAATTCGCATGGTTGCATTTATTTGCTATATTTCAAATCATTTTGAAAATTTTTAATGCATATATTTCGATGCCTAACTACATTTTTCTTGAGAATTCTAAGGAAATTTCCATAAACCAATCTGAGCATTTCTTCATAATTGCACTGCTCAGTCTCATGCTTTCGACAAAATCTCTATGAGGCATACTTGTCAGACTAAATTATGCCTTAAATTGGCTAGCTATATTATTGGTGTTTCTAAGTTCCTTCTTCATCCCCTCTAATCTCAGACCTTGAGAATCTCTAAGCTTACCTTCTACAGTTGTTTGGAAATTCTGGATGCAATCGATTTTGTGCATGTTTTGCAAACATAGTGCCCGTCAATGGTTCCTATGCTACACCTATCCAGCATTTGCAAACATTGGTTCTTGAAAATTTATTTGTTGAGAATTACGCTAGTATTTAGCAATTCTTTTGTAATAAAATCTTTAGCAAAACAAATAGTAAAGAAATGATCTCCTTATTATGTGTTTTACTGTATCAAGATATATATTTCCTTATAGTCAATACAATAAATGTAATATAATCACTTCAAATCGGTTTTGTATTTTAGCAATGTTAAACCTTTAATATTTGTCTTTAGGATTAGCTAAAAAGAAGAAAAGAAAGAAATTGAGTTCAAAGTATTGTGGTATGTGAAGGATTTAATTAGACGATTGCTTTAAATAATTTTTTAGATGTTGATCTTGTTCTCCAATAGTGAAATTGTAAAATTAGAATAGTTGATATCATAGACATTGGTAGATCAATGTGAAGATATAATAAGCTCTATTTGATTTTAATTTGTAGTTTTGTAAACATGAGTGATATGAATAATATCAGAGTGATTGAATTAAATTAGGTTAGAAGGAAACATTAGATTTATTTAATTCATAGTTATATTAGTTTGAGAGGAAATTGGCCTATCTATGTTTTGATAATTGAAGGATGTGATTAAACAAAATAATTAAGTTATCCTCTCGTTAATTATTGATTATTTTTTCTTTCAGAATTATTGTATAATTGATATGAGATTAGTTATTAGATTAATCATTGATCTAGTTAATAGTGAATTATTAAAATAGGTTACTTGATTTATTGATCTAAGGTAAATAGTAGGTGAATTGGTTTTAGGATTGTGGAGGAATTTTGTTAAGAAGAGAGATAGAATGTTATTAATAGAGAATTGTAAATAGAAGATATATGTTAGGATAAACATCTTTGGACTTAGAATTTTAAGGTTCGTATATTCATCTAAGTGGTTCAACTTGTTTTCATGTGGGGATATTTGAGCATCTTCAATTGTTAAATTTATTTGTATCAGTGCATGAGTTGTGAAGGTTTTCCATAGTTATGGTGTATTGTTTGGATAAATAAGGCATTTTAGTAAATATAAAAATAATGCCACTGTTGGATGTATTGCTCGTTGATGCTTATTGGTTTTGTTTAAGTTGTTTATTAGTCATATTATTAGCTTGTTAGGGCATTGTGTGTGGAGAAAATTGAGGTCTCCCTTGGATGTCCTATTGGCTTATTTTCTTGTGATTGATTTTGTATTGAATTGATTATGTAAGGGTTGCTTGAACTGAAAACCTTGTTGTTGATTGGGTATTGTTTCAGTGTTTGGAACTTTATGTTTTATTTAGTTATTATGGTGGATCTTGATTTATATTTGATTTAGATCATTGCCTTTTATGGAAGGAGCTCGTTTGTGCCCAAAAAAGTTATTGAGGAGATTTTGATTTGTGCGATTAATTTTGTAATGAGTTGATTTTGTTAGCTTTGAGTGAGTTTGAAGATCTCATCATGTTTTTTCCAAACTTACTCTACTCTCATTGTTGTGTGATTGTGGATTTTATATAGTCATTTTGTGGGCCCCGATGTGAATCTTTCTCTTGTGTTAATTTTTGAAATAAGAAGACTTTATGTGATGACTTTCTTGTAGCCATATTTTGTGATGGTTGGGAAACCAAAGAGTTTGAATAATTTTCAGTAGGGTTTTGTGGATATTTGGTGTTTTAGGCTTCTAGAGGCAATGGTAAAACTTGATGTATGTTGAATTTTCCATGGTTGGAATTTTGTGATTCATTGATCTTATTTCTGATTTTGAGCTCTTGTGGGTGTTATCTTGTACCATGGTGTTGATTTGTGATGTTGCTTTTGGGTGAAAAGGTTCATGCCTTGCATATGTACATGATTTTCATGATTTTTGTGCATCAGTTGATTTATGTAGTTTATGTGGTGGGTGGTACCTTCGTTGTTCTTGTTTTAGTGATATGGAATGGGTTTGTGAGATGGTTCTCACCTCACATGTTGTGTGTTATGTGCACCTTTATTTTTATGTGAGAGGAGGTACACTCCTTGCGTGGTTTTGGTTTGGGTGTCCGTCCATAGAGAGAGTGGCTCTTCATGGGGGCAACACAAAAAGGCCCTGCCGAGGTAACCCATGGGAGAGTTTCCTTAATAAGTGATAATTTAATTAATGAACAAGTGGGTTTGGGTAAGTTCACATTAATTAAGACAAGTAAGATGCCTCACCCATGGCGTTAGTGCTTTCATAGGCTAAGGATGGGATGAGAAGACCTGGTTGGTAAGATCACTACCTTGTCTTCACGAAAGGTAAGTGGTTCCGCATGAGTCACCCTATGGAGCGACGCCTTGAGATAGGTAGTCATGATAACCATAGATAGAGGCAAAACCTTGTGATAGGTTGTCCAGATAATCCATGTAAGGCCATGTGATGACATTCTCCTACAATACCCGTTTATTTTCCCTTGTTTGGTTGCCTCTTGGAGCACTGTTTGTATTGGTTTGATGTTTTCTTATGTTGGTGTTGTGTTAGCCTTGTTTGCTTGACCTTTGTTTGGATGTGGGTCCTTTCTTGTCATCTCCTAGCACGGGGGGTGGGCCTTTGGTCCATGTGGTCGGGTACAATGTGCTATGCACCCCTTTGGGTTCCCAGGTTGTGTTTGTGATGCAAAAGCGAATGAAGAGGTTCTAGAGCTTCACTTGGTTGAAGATTGTTCTTCGCTTTGTACCTGATTCTTCATTGATGTATTATTCTTGTTCTTGATGTACTCTTCTTGTTGATATAAGGGAAGCATTATGTAACATATTATTGTATCCATGATTTGTTGTATCTATGGAAGTATGCTCCACAATTGTAATATTGAACTATGAATTGAAATGTAATAAAATGATGTGTGTATCCTTTTCATCTCCATTGAATTCACATGTTGTTAGTATGTTAAAAGTTAATCTTGTTTGCGTTGAGTTATCATTTGTGAATGTTTCTTATTGATGGTGTATTATGTAATACTAGAATTCATTCACTATCATTTTGGTAAGAGTTTAGGTTTCATAATGTTGTCCTGTGTACCCCAGAGGACATAGATGATATTGTAAATGCATAATTGCTTTTCATGTAATGTATGTACATATTCATCTTATGTAATGTTTCACTTTAAAAAAAAAAATAGTGCAATAATTTGTTGGTTGTAGTTGTCCTTTGGGGTTTGCATGGCGGGGCGTTACAACAATTGAAAAAATATAGAGAAAAAGGTATAAACACAAAGTGTTATTATCCATTTCTTTTGCATTTATTCTTTCATATATATGCCCTCCTTGGCTAGGGCCATATTACCACAAATTTTAATGGAAAATCAATCCTTTTCTCATGCAAAGTAAAATATAACAACAAAAACATACAAAGTGCTGATTTCAACAATAAATGGTTATTAATATATTATCAAATACTTTATAGATAGCATCATCTAACAAATGATTAATTTAAAATGCAATAATCGATATGAACACAACATTAAAAAATGTAACATGACCACTATTCCCTTTATGTAAAACTTATGACCATTTATTTCAATAGATTCCCTATATGCCTATAATGGAAAGGTGAAATTCATATCAAATTATTTTGATAAGCAAATTTTATAAGTAGAAGACCTTCTAAGGCTGTGGTGAATATGAATTCAATTCCTTTTGGGTAAAACCACTAAAGTGGTTTAAAATTCTAGTGAGGAAGGAAAAGTTACAAAAAATGACCCCATGCAAAAAATGTTTTTAAGGGTTCAAATGAACTTTTGGTTCGAGCGAACCCGAAGAGGGTTCAATAGAACCCCCCTTCGAGCAAACCCATTTAATGATGGGGCCCACCATTCCCAAAAAAAAAGCCAAAAGTGAAGGCTTGTGGAAAGGGGGTTCATTCGAATGAGCTAAGGTTCGAGCGAACCTAAGTTTGAGTGAACCTAGATTCGAGCAAACCCCTTTCCCCCTTCTCCTCTCGAGGGACCCAAAAAGTCCAAATTTTGCACTTTGAGCTGATGTTGAGGGACAAAAATGGAATACTTCATGAATAAAGCTGGATGATGGTAGTTCGCTTGGACAAGCTATCAATGAATATAATTTTAATATGTTAAATTGGATTTTATTATGTATTTATTTTTGGTTTTATTAAACATACAGGTTTCTTAAAAATAAAGCTCTTTGTTCTACATGTGGAAAAATAGCAGGTTATTAAAAAATTAAAATTAAAAATAGTAGTGCACCAGATATTGAAGTCCTTGATCCAAAAAATTAAAAAAAAAAGAATTTAGATACATACAAAAAAAGTTACCGTGTCCCCAGTCCACCTATTTGAATTGTAGTGGTTTGACTTTGAAACGATTGGAAGTATTCAATGAACACTATAGAAGCAATTTGAGCAATATATCATGTTAAAAATCTAAACTCAGAGAAAAATAGAGTTTATCCTTCATAGAAAAAAGTTATACATTGTTCTCGTTGTAAGTCTTATAAAAATGTTGTTTCTTGAAAAATGTTTTTGAAGGAGATGGAAAAAGAAGTCTGATAATTCAATTTTTTTTAAAAAATATATATTTAGAATCTACAGACAAAATTTCACAAATCACTAGTTTACATCATCTTCAAATTCCTCACAGTTTAGCTGCTACAGGTGCCCGAAAGTGAAGATTTAGTTAGAAAAAATTATTTTAGTGTCCAGTTTGGCCAAAATTTGCAAACCAGTATTGTGGGATCACCCTTTTATATAAAATCATCAATTCCATGTTTGAGATAGGTTGATGGAAAAATAAATTATTAGATGTGATGTGACAATATTAGAGATAATATTTGAAAAATATTACAAACTTTAATAGTCCTTTGTAAATAACTATGAAGACAATGTTGAGAATAAAAACAGATCTTTTATTTATATTTTTTTGTTGTTTATTTACATATATAAATCAATAATTATGTTTTCCTAATAAGTGGCTAAAAATTAAACACCATCTTTAAATCTATAGTGTTTGGCCAAACATTATATATTTCCTCTTAGCTTGTTATGAGATAGGTCCACCTACTCCAAAGTTTGGCATCTCCTTAAACTAGGAGGTATTCTCCCACACGATGAATTGTGATCAAAAGCAATATTTCTTTGTTGTGTGAGATCATTAAGACCATCTAGATTTTTTCCTAAAATATTTTTTTCACTTAATGGTAATAGTCCAAGAATTTTTTCCTAGCCCAAACCTTTTGGAATACTTCCATATAACTATTTTTGTTTAAATATAGTGTTTTAAGATGTGGAATTTTACCAAGTGGGGATAGAATAGTTTGAACATCAACACAATTACCATATAAGTTTAAGTATGTTCATATTTTGAGGTTGCTAATGTCACAATAGGTTTTCCACAATTTCATTGGAGGACAATGACAAAGTGCGGAGTTGGCTTGATAGGTGTCTAACAAAAGAGGGAAAAAAGCTAGTAAAATAAGTAAGAGACAATTCTAAATATTCTAAAATAGGGAAAATCTAATAGAAAAACTACTTCTACCCCCAAGATGATTTTTGAATTAATTTATAATTAAATATTAGCATAAATTATCATACGCCACGGGAACCTTTCCTTTTAAATTTGGTTACCTCAAATGGTTGATGTAAGAGCATCTTGAGGGTTGATCAATTTTGTATCTCCCAAAAAAATTGATTTATTTATTTTATTTTATTTTACAAATATTTAGGATTTATCTCAGTATTATAATATTGTTTTTGTAGAATAAAATTATTGTTACAAATGTATTTCCTTGCCCAATATTTGTTGTAGTGTATTTTGAGTCACAAACTAATATTTCACAATGCAATAATTTTTCTAAATTTACAATACCATTTGATCACATTTCTAAACTTATTGGTCCTAATAATATTTTTGGGTAGAACCACAATTAATTTTAAAAAATATATCTCACCATGTGACATCCACCCTACTATTCGTCTTGATAGATAACATGTAAAGGTCCCTTTTGGTTTTTGTACCCAACTTTGAATATTGTGCGAACTTGAATTCTTTGAATTGTTTCCATGGAAGGTAATGAAATAAGGGTCATGACCTATTGATTGGTTGTAACTTATTAAAAGAAATCCCTATTAATAAGATAAAAATATCCTCAAAGTAACGTATAATGTAAACAAGATAACTCTATGTGTTTTAGGTTCTTAATCAATGTAACAAGCACATAGCCTAAAGGAATTTATGATTATACATGCATTATCCAAAATTTTCATGGTGAACTTGTAGCAGAGAATTTGAATTGGGCAAGTATGTTGAACATCAAGATAATTGAATGCTACTATAAATGATTTTTACATCTTATTTTGTCTTCTAAATTTATTTATACTATGTACTTTGTTACTATTTTTCTTAGCGTTTGGGTTGCATGAATATTTTTTTTTTTATTGGACTTTTGTCCATAACTATACTAAAAAAGAAGATAAATATCTTTCTCTTAACAAATCTTCTAATTTATAAGATGACAAGAGGTGTAGGCCATAAATTCAAGGTTTTCCTCCTAAATACAAAAATACACCTCACTTTTATTTTTAAATTCCCTATTTTGCAACCATTAGTCTTCAAATATGATATTGCAGTGTCATAATTTTATAGGTTTTTTCCAAAATAGGAAAAATGTTATATTTGAAGGATTGATAATATCATCAACTACTTAGCTAGTTTCCACTCATGTCGCTTCTCTTGTTTGACTCTTTTAACACCCTATTTATGAAAAACCCTTCCAGGATGCAATAAAACTAATATCTTCTCTATCACGTTGGGTTCACATAAAACATTGATTAGATAGAAGTTGCAATTACCACAAAATATAGATAATTGATGATGGTTAACAAATCCTACTAAATTTCATGATTGAACATAATATAAACATATATTGTGATAAGATTGATGTGTGTCATAGTATGCCTTGATTGTATGGAGTAAATAATTTACATGTGCATAATTTATTATAAATAAAAAACTTGTCAAACTATTAATCTTTGTGGAATCAATCCTTTCACCATAAAAATTACTTAACATTGTTAAGTAAAGTTCCTTTAGCAAGGAAAGAGTACATATATATCTAAATTAATTCCAAGATAGTCATTATTTCCTTCTAATATGTAATCAAATTCATAAATAATTAGATATTACAATTCTTCAATACGAGGGGCACTTTTTTTGAAAGATCAATAGGAACAGAACTTGTAAAATAATAGGTTTCTCTTGGTGATTTAATACAAAATATATAGCATCAAAATGAACCCAACTAGCCATAGGAGCATTCATTTTTGGCCTATTTTTTCATAAAATTACAAAAATAAAAATAATTCAATATCCATAATTGAAGAGTTGGCAAGAAATCAAACCTACATTCATTTAAAGAAGACAATACCAAATCACAATTAAAACAAAATCTAAATCTTGTAATTTTATTTTTTATGGTACAAGTTTGCCAAAATTACCTTTGAAAATACAAAATTTATAGCATGTATTTCAAAATTTATCATTGATTCAAGTAGTGATTTTTAATTTTTTTTTGAAGTGACTTAAAAGGTTTTCCAATAGTTTTTTTGGGTTAAACTTGACATTTCTTATTGATTTGTAGAGTAAAACTTTTTTTTTTTATGTAAGTAGTTTAAAGAGGAGAAAAATTACACCTCAAGAATTGTGACAAAAATTAGTTGTGTGAATTTTCCCTACTATAAATTTCTTAAACTCTTAAGTCAAAAATGGATTGCTAATTTTATTTTATTTTAGTTTTTATTATTTTCTAAGTGCCTTATATTATTGATTATCCTAAATCATAAATTTATTTGATTAAGGAAAAATAGGTTTTAAAGGGGTCCTCAAACCCTTTACATCAAGAAAAGGATGCAAAAGATAACATGATGACAAAAAAGAACCCCCAAAAAGGAAAACATGGTTGTTAAAGATGTTACAGAGACAAACAAACAACTAAACTATTAACAAAACATCAGCCAAAAAATCCCACAACCAACAAACTATTGTAACTAATCTAAAATTTTGGCAGCTTCTAAATTCTTGGAGATCACATTCTCATGTATCTCCACCACTTCATCAAGCTCTTAAGTAGGAATAGAAACCCTCTTCTTGGTCTTACTTATGGTTCTCACACACGACCCCTCATCCATGCTCTTTTCCATTTGATTATTCTTCCTTTCACCAACAAACTCCTGCATACTCTCACCAAGACCCAATGGCTTCCCCATCCACCTGTGGGATTTTTAATTTAGTAAAGTGAGCCCCTAAGGCACTAGAATGGAGTGAATAATACTAATGTGCACATCCTTACTCAAAGCTTCACAAATTTTGTTGAATTTTTTCTCCAGGGAAACTAGCTTGTCCTCATGATCCCTGCCCAATTTAGTAGCATCACCTACCACCTTATCTAGAGAAATATTCTTAGTTTTCACCTTGCTATGCACAGTCCATTCCTTTTTGTTATTATTTACCAAAGAAACATTGAGATTATGCATCTCATTCATCTTGATATTGGTTTCTTTAACCTCTAAGAGAGGCCATTTGAATAGAGAGAGGAAATTACTCATTATATCGTTAGCCAATCTCATCACTACATCTAGATAAATCTTCTCCCAATTTAGGGGCTCATCTGAAAAGTTAGCCATACGATCAGGTTGGTCCATCGACACCCTGTCTTTGCCCTTTGAAGCTCTAGAATCAAGAAAATCCTCCAAATCAACCATTTCAACATCCGCTTGCTCCTTTTTTGATCTTTCAATGGTTTCAGGTAGCAACTCCAACTGACCCCTCTTTTCATAGGCATCACCCTGTTCATTGCCATGGCCAATAGGAACAACACTCCCCATCATGTTTTGGGAATCATCCCCAACAACTTTAACGAATTCCCCAACCTTACCTTTCTCCTTCCCACGCGTCAACTTAACCTCCTTGTGACTACCCTTCTTCCCTTTAGCCACACTTTTCACAACCTCCTTGAAATGCACATATGTGTTAAACTCAGTCAACCATGAATGCTCCACCTATCAATTCTATAACTTCTTTGAAAACTTACCACCAGACCCAGACCCTATCTGAAAGGGGGAATTATCCTTAGAGCCTTTATCACCTTCCCCCACCTTACTTTTTCCTTTCCCACTATCTAGCTTCACCTCCTTTAGGCTTCCTTTCTTCCTCTTAGCTACATTCCTTAAACTAGAAGAAATAACATCGCATCCTTCATCTCCACATCCATTTTATACCCATCCAACCAAGAATGGGAAGCCTCAGGCTCAAATTCCTTCTTGAGCTTCCTACAACCATCTTTCGAAGACTCAATTTCCTCAGAACCATCCAGTTCATAATCCTCATCCCATTCCTCAATAGAATCCCCTGTATCATAACTAGGGAGGGTGCCCTCTCCTTTACCTCCATTGGAAATCTTAGAAAATTTTGGAATAAATTTTGCTTTCACATGTTCTATAAGAAGAAGCATAAACTCCTCATGTAAAATGGATTTATTAAGGTTTCTTCTATTATCCTGAATATCGTTTTCCATCAAAATGAGAAAATAGTAGGGAAAAGACACCAAATTATTGTGCCTAAAGTGATTTAACAACATGAAATGGTACCTGTAGATGGCAAAAAACCTGCCATCTAGGGTAAAATAACTCATGATAGCCAAAGCAATGAACCTCCAAGGGGGCTTGATGGAGAAATAGTCATACCCACCACACCCCACTCCCTTGAGCTTGTCTCGTTCCTTTCCCTTGAAGAAATTCCCCAGAGCACACTTCAAAGCCGCATAGTCACTATAAAATTTCTTCCCCTTAGTAGGTAACCTTGTCACTTTAGCAAAAAAACCTTCCATGATGGTCACCTCAACACCACCAATACACAATGTACGATTATTCCAACCCTTGAAAAAATCCTCTATAACCTTTGCATCAAAACCATGAAGCTTAAGAAGATAAGGACACACTCTTCCCTTCTCTAGGATCTCCCACACATCAACATTTTCTCTAAACTCATCACAAGTAACAAGTTATTGTCTGCAATGATCCCCCCCATGGTAGCCAAAGAACCCCACACCCTAACTTTTTCTTTTTCTGATTAACAAAGAAAAGATGAAGAAAAATATAGATAAAATGGAAAAGGGCACCTAGAATCCATGTAAATCTAACATCTTGAGGACTCCCAACAATAATGATTGCATCCTTCAACTTAAAACCATAATATTTGTAATTGTTAAAAGGACGAGTGTTGAACTCCATATGTCTAATCCAAAAAGAAAGGAGTAAATAACCTTTACCTCCCAAAGGGTCGACCACCTTGACATAACATTTGATCATGATTAATAATGCTTTGAATATTTATGGGGATGACATCATGGGAAAGCCAATTCTTATGACAAGAGACCCCCACATTCTCAAATCCATATGCTAAGGTATTTTCCTCAAAAAAAATAAAATGTGAAACAATGAAATCATCAAAGGAACTAAGAAGAGCTAAATTATCATTAATGATATTCAAAATAGACCAAGAAGGAGGATTCAAATTATTAAGACAAATGATAATATTGAGTGAATCCCCTTCTAACCAAATTTTCCTAACCCAACCTCTTTTGCAAGAAGGAGGCCATGATAGGTTGTTGATGCCTCTGTGAAATGGTTTGTTTGGGTTCCCAAAGGGAGCACAGTTGCAAAGACAAACCTACCATGATAGTCACGTAACAATCCCCCACAACTAGCAATTCTTGGATTCCCCTTAGCCCTGCCATCAAAGTTAACTTTGAACCATCCCTGAGAAGGAGCTTTCCAAAGCACCCCCTCCCTAGAATATGTAGGCTTCTTCACTAGATACAAAATATGACAAGAAAGATTCCACCTACTAGCCTAAATCATAAATGTTTTCCACACTCCTAAATTATTTATTACAACTATAGAAAGTAATCACATAACATTGCTGAAAAGAAATATAATTTCATTATTCCTTTCCTTGAATATTTTAATATCCTATTTTCAATGATGGTAGACTTGGGGAAAATATATTGGCCTTGAATAGCATAAACCATCTTTCTAGAGTTCCATTAGACTCTCATTGTGATAGGAATCTAGTATGTTATGGGGAAATAATATATAATTTGTAGGAGCTTAAATTTAGATCACACCCCAGAATCATCTGCAAAATTAAAAGATAACCTTCCACAAGAGAGTATGGCAAGATAATAGCTTGCATGATATGATAGGATACAAATGTCTAAGAGCCTTGCTTAAATAGACAAGGTGAGAGATAATATTAGACAAGATCATGACATGTGTCTTAATCCTATAACATGAGACAAATAACTCAAAAAATATTAAATGACCTAGGACTCAAGAATTAAATGACAAAAGATAAGATAAGATCTAAATGACAACTCATGTGAATAGGACCTACTAGTGAACTAGTTAGGTAGAATACCATATTCAAACCAACATAATTAAGATCTAAAAAATATCTACAAAAGTATAGCTCTCTCACCCATACATTGTGTTAAATCATTTGATTCCAATGAATTTCTCCAATGATTGTTTATCTTTTAAATATAGAAATAATAAGTAGAAGTGCAACATTTTCCCAATATTTTTAGATAATATGAAAATTAAATTTAAATATAATTAATTTACAATAAAGGTCGTATATATGAAATTCATTTATTTATATAAGTTGAATGGATTATTTACTAAACAATAATGTTTGCATGTAGCCTAAGAAAATATGCATGACCTAGTGTAGCTATGGATCAAATTCATTATTTCATTTTAAGAAAATTATTTTACTTCAAAAATGGTGTTGGATAAATTTTGATGAATTGTATTGGTAATTTAAGTATATAAAGATATATCAAGTATAAGATCATAAAACATGATATTGGAAAACAATTAGAATAGTGTTATTAGACACAAAGTATTAGTATCCCTTTTCACTGTTGCACTTATTTTCTACTTAGCCAATGTCATGTTGCCATCAAATTTGAATAGAAAATAAAGCCTTCGCTCATGTAGAATAAACCACAAAATAAAAACATGTAAAGTAGTGATTTACAACAACAAAGAGTTATGAATATATTATTAAATGCTTCATAGGTAGCCTTTCTAACAAAAAAATAGTTTAAAATGTAAGAATTTATAGTGAACACAACATAATTTTTTTAATCTTACATGACCATTATTCCTTTTATACAAAATTTATAACCTTTTCTTTTGATAAAATACCTATATGCAAAAAAAAGAAAGGTACAATTTATATCTAATGATTTTGATGAACACATTTCATAAATAGAGGACCTTCTAAGGCTATGGTGAATATGCATTCAATTCATTTTACATAAATTCATCAAGGCTATGTTCAAGATAGGTTGATAGATAAATCTATTATTAGGTGTGCTACCACAATCTTAGAGATCATATTTAAAAAAATTTAGAACCTTAATAATCCTTTGTAAACAAGAATGAAGATAATGTTGAGACAAAAACTCATACTCCTTTTATTTGACTTTTCTTTCTATTTCTCAACATATATAAATCAATAAATAAATGGCTAAAACTTGTACACCATATTTAAATATCTAGAGTTTGGCCAAACATTATATGTTTCCTCAAGATTAGAATGTGATGAGATAAGTCCACCTACTCCAAAGTTTGGCATCTCCTTGAATTGAGAGGTATTTTCCTAACTAGCACATTGTGATCAAGAGCAATATGTCTTGGTTGTGGGAGATCATCAAGACTATCTAAAAGCTGCCTTGAAAGCATCTATTCACTTAGTGAATTTTTTTGTGTAACCCAAAATTTATAAACCTCCATATACATTATGTTTTCCTAGATACAATTAGAGAGGCAACTTAGGATTTCTCTAGTAAGTTGGTTTTCCTTTAAATTGAATTTTGGTAACTTTGAAGGTTAGGAAAACTCAAATGGAATCACTCCTATCAACCTATTGTTTGAAAGATAAAGTTCTCTAAGTTGACTAAGCATACCCAATTCAATAGGAATACTACCATG